>NAPT01000426.1:0-26008 GCA_002927785.1 Cladonia uncialis
CCCCCAAAATCACCGCTCCCCCACCACCGGGCACTTCATCATCCATCATCCATCATTCATCATCCTCATCCTCTTCTCTTTTCTCTACTACTCACGACTTAGGTATTCTCAAAAAGAAATCATGACTGATTTATATCCCCACCAAGCGTATGGACTCTGCACACATGATGAATGTTGCTTGTAGGCGTAAAATTTGGGTGAGTGGGAAGGTAGGTATGGCAGGTATGGTAGGCAGCCCCCGGTCGCACGTATTCAGGGGGGGGATAGAACTAATATGTTTGGTAGGGTAGGGTGAGCGGAGGAGGAGGGGAAGTAGAGAGGCGCAAGAGGATGGATGGATGGCATGGGTGGAGGGTTAGTGTGGTGTGGTGGACCTATTGGGTTATGAGTACCTTAGTGGTGGCTATGTTTGCGGATTGGTATTTAAATCGTATTAGTGTTCGATTCCTAATGGCGCTGGTACAATGGTGTAGCGATTATGTCATCTTTTCTGGCTATGCTGCGGAATTATATGGCTACTAAATCTTGCTTAGCTGATGGTCTGCTCGAGTAACAGAGGGAATAGCACTCCTGGTAGTCCCTGCGACAAGAATGGTGGAGCAGCAAAGTATTTTGTTTGTAACCTGATAAGCTAAAGCGTAATAGGAGATCGTCTATTGATATCTGATAGTACAGCGCTCGGAGCTTTCACTGGACATAGCCAACCAAACCACCTTCCCTGAACGAAGATGCAAAAACATGGCGAAGACCAATATATGTGCAATCGTGAAGAAGTTTTTCTTTTTTATCATGAACACAAGAGCATAAATACCCGTCATAAAACCCCGCACCGGAGCCCCCAACCAATTAGAAAGCCAGCAAACTTATCCGTCCATCCCACGCATATAAACATGGTATAGCATTTCGCATGTACACCACTGACCCATCCAGCAAGCTCCATGATCAATTCGACATAGACATCCGCTCCCAGCTCCCTAACCTAATGCCATGACTCGCTTTCTTGACAACGCATCCATTTTTTCATGCAATCAGTCCGTTTCTATCGTCCGTTCCGCTCACCAAACATGCAATGCAGAGAAACAACCTAACAATCGCTCAGAATCATTGGAAATTCATGCGTCGCTCACAGCGTTTTCGTTCGTTACATATCACATCTATAGCCAAGGTCCGGAAAGAACACCATACTCAAAACAGGGGTATTTGTCGAGGCAAGTAAATCCAGATTGTCGTCTAAGGGGGTATCGTGGGTATTTAAGGATTTGACGACAGCGGAGAATAGTAGCCGATGTGGTATCAAGGAGTGTGGTGCCCGCCATAAATGCAAGATGCAGCAAACGAAAGGCTAAAAGCGAAGTGCGAGATTTCCAGATCTTGCGACTGCCTCTACCAGCGGTGCTGGTAGGATTGCTGCTGCATCATGGCGGGCGATATTGATGAGGGTGGGGAGGGGACTCGCATGCCTGTACTGGGGTTGACGATGGGGATGGCGTTGCGAGTGCGGAGGGCAGATGGTTGGTGGATTTTCATCTGCTGGCTGTTGGATTGGAAACCGGTGACAGGGTTATAGGAGTTATTGGAGGCGGCAGAGGAGATGGAGAAGCTTGGTGTGACTTGTTGTGATGGTTGGATTTGAGGCTGGAGAGGGGAGGATTGAGGGGAGCCGCTGGAGAGGGAGCCATCAGATGATGACGAATGGATTGATATCAACTGTTCGCAATAAGTACGTTTTCATCAAACAGACTCGACCATGCCGAGCGATGATTATTTGGGTTAAGGTTGCGATGGATACTTACGTCGTCCTCGGTCAGCAGACTCGGGCAGAACTCCAAATCATCATCCAAATCAAATGAGCGACCAGCCTCGAAGCGCATACGAAACGCCGAGTTGGCTGGACTCTCGGTTAACTCCTTCATGCTTCTGACTCCCCGAAACTGTCGATGTGAGTTTTGGGAATTGGACAGGCGAGGCGCTCTCCTTGATCGGCCGCCATGATGGTTATGCGACGAGGAGTGAGATGATGCAGATGAGGGGTGATGATGATGCTGTTGACCGTAGTAATATGCTGACATGATTGCGACGATGGTGGGTGATGGTTGTGATTGTGTGGGGAGGAAGGATGATGAAGCAGGTTGGGGTTGGCCAGGGCGGCTGGGCAGTGCAACGGATGTTTGCGGCACAACAACAAAGGAACCAGTTTCGTCGTTAGCGAACGGTCGACGCAAAGCGAATGATGATTATGCTGGGATCAAGAGGTAGAAGTGAAGTGAAGTTATATTCAAAGATTAGTTAGAGTAAAGCAAAGTAGGATGATGAACAGGTGGTGGTGGTAAGTAAGAGTGAATGAGAGTTGATGGAAGGAAGAAGTGAAGGGTGGATTGTGGATGGAGGATGGGATGGCGGGGGCCCTGGCGCCAAGGGAAGCTAAAATGACGCTGAGGGCTGCTCAGCCCCGGGAATGATTGGCTGGACTGCCTTGCCCCCGAAGACTCCTTACGACATGTGGAATAGATCTGCTTGAGGTTTCATCTTCCCCATCGGCACTTGAACAAACGCTTGCGCATGAAAAGGATAGGCTGCTTACACTCTTCATGCCCAATATCTGTGAAATTCTCCGTCTGTTTGCGCCTTCATTCTATGCCCTTACCCTCCGTCTCGAAAGTCCACATCGGGCATCTACGGTGTGAGTTACTCAATCTTCCGCCGATCTAACTCATCTTGATCGCCGTCCCTTGGGAAACATGCCAAAGGCGCCAATTGGCTCAACAGAAAGTCGGACCAGGTCAAAGCCCCCACAGCCAGACTTCCACATCAGATCCTGCAGCAACGACCCGGTGGCGAATCAAGTGATCATGCACCAATGGCAGCAGGAAACCGCCTGTACTGCTGCATTAGTCGGAGACACCTCAACACTCCTCCGGACTCCCTTCACCGCCTCACGCGGGCGCTGCCGATGCCGAAATCGCCCTGTGCCTGAGTACTCGCTTGTGATAATCGTATCCTCCCCACCGGACTCGGGAACCACAATGTCAGCTTCTCAGAACTTTGTTTGGACTGCATCACTATGCCATGGTGATATCTGGTATACAATGGCCCTGCTGCTAAGTATATTGGAGGAAGACTGTACACAGCTCCGCCATAGCTGTGCTACGCGAGTCGGCCTCCAGCCATAAATGTGGTTCAATGGCCTCGTTCTCCATTAAGATGAAGACATCGCCTTTCATGATGCCATCAACCCATACATACACGAGGCCGAGGGATTTTCAGAATGGTGTGTGAATGGCTGCAATGATGAAGATCAGCCAGTACTCTCCTCGTGAGATATTTTCCACATATTCCTATATATTCATACCCCGGCTTGTGCCTCCAGTCATGATTCACTCCAGGAACAAATCATCCTCCCCAGGTGAGTAATCGAAAGCTCTCGATCAGACGTGTCATATGTCCAGACCCCTCAATTCCAGGCTTCAAGACTACATGCAAACTTGGACTCAGAGAAAAAAGTGAGCCTACCTAGATACAAGCGAAGACTTCGAACATCGATGAACACAGTCCTCACAACACTAAGTCCATGTCCCGCCAGATCATTCAGGTAATGCTTTATCGGTGTTCCAGAGTATGATCCTGGGGTCATTGCAGATGTGGAAGCCTGGCTCGATTTCTTGGACGGGTATCAGAGCCGGAGCCACGAAGCTTAAGGACTCCGAGGGGTGAATGTAATTGGAGGCAAGGGAGGAAATTTGAGAGATGGTAAGTGCGTAGGAAGAAGGTTATGAAATTGTGATTGAGTGAGCTTAAGGAGACATCGGGTACCTTCTGCTATGTACAGATTATCAACGTGTGTAGACCATGGTGTAACATTTCACTAGATAGCTTTTTCAAACAATATATATATACAGCTCTCAATTCGAAAAAGCCATAGACCCTTTGGGTATTCCGTGATACCATGCATGAACGCCGCGACTTTTCCTGGCGCCAGGTTTTCCCATTTTGCTAATATGTTTTGTACATTAAAAGACACCGCTGCTGGAATGCGTACGCTTGCAATAGACTGACCAGCCTTGCTTTTACCGCATCTGTAGTCCCGGCCCTGGTTTCCCACCTAGCACGACCGTGTTGATACTTCTCAACCACCTTTTTGTGGCGCTACGAGTCTTGTAGCTTTAAAGGCATGTCGACTGGATATCTTGAGACCCTCGGCGGTGGGGACGGCAAACCAATCGGCGTCAATAGATCCTCTTCCTCGTCCGTCTTAGTGGGACACCTCGACTGAAGTTCAAGCAGGCTAGATCATCATTCAATCCTCAATTAACGGTTTCAACCCCAAATCTTTGTGCCTCTTCGGACTCCCTCTTCTGGATCTCCTCCCCTCAACCATCCCAACAATCCGCTCTCGACTATCAGTCCGCCCAATTAGTCCACTTCTATCCATAGGATTTGGCGAAAGTCCAAGACCCAGTCCATTACCAAGCTGCTCGAACCGCTCTCTGGACTCATGAATGGCCTGACTGCTGCGGACCCTGGGTGTAGCCCACCCCGAAGCTTTCGAGCTACTACTCGAGTCTGAAGTATCAAGATCATCGCTTCCATCTTCGTAAGAACCCAATTCAAAATTATCGGTCGTAGGACCATCTTCCAGTACATGTTCGTAATTACCGAGACTCGATCCGGAGCGCAGGAACGGAATTTTACCGCCGAAAAACCTGCGTTTCCGTGAGGGAGTGGTACCACTACCGTGAGCGAGGCGGGCATATATCCGTTGGCGGCGGGTGCGACCGCAGAGGAGGAACACAGCGATGGAGAAGATTAGCATGAATAGGATGAAGCCGGGAATGCGGCGGGGGGAGGAAGAGCGGAAGAGGGTATTGTGCCAGTGGTCGGAGTTGGCGGTAATGGTGGTGTTGTGAGTGGTTGGGAGAGATTTGGAGCCGGCATATTGGAAGTTGGGTGGTACACCAGGGACGTTGCTGCCGAATCCCACGGGGAGAGGGTTGGGGTCTGACGGTGGAATCTGGCTAGAAGCGTAGAGAACCATTTTGCCGAGAGTCCAGCTGACTTCTGTTTCGTCGATTTTATTGACTGCCTGGAATGACGCCGTGTAACCTTTATCCTTGGCGTTGTCCAGAAGCTTCTTGGTGCCATTGTTCTTAATATCAGGTGTGGCTTCCAGTCCGACTCTTGGGATCCCAATGCCCTCGTGTAGGATGTTAATCAGCCAGCTTGCCTTGAAGCAAACCTCAATAGCGGTCTTTTCATCCACCTTCTTGCCCCACTCATGTTTGTCAACTCCTTTCTCAATTGTATCCCAATCCTGGCTGCAAAATTCATTCACCCGCTTCTGATATGTATTGAAGTCGTATGCCTTATCCTCATGTCCCTCTTCAAATATCTCGTGGGTGGTATGCCAATATTCACTGACTCCTACGAAGTGATTAACATCGAAGTCTATGGCTGGAACATGGACGCCGTTTAAAAGACATGGGTCATCTTCACATATGTGGTCTTTCTCTAGTAGTGGCAGTGTTTTAACCAAACACTCCTCGAATTGCCCAGTACCGTTGAGGTAGGGTTCTTGTCCGTTAACTGTCTTTGATCCTGGCAGGAACACATCGCCTTTCGTCGTAGTGCTCAAGCCGTTCGGAAGACATGGATCCTGGAGGACATTGGTATCAATGGCACCACTTTCTTTCTGGAGCGCCTCAATATATCTTTTTCTTGCTTCATTGACCCCAAATCCAAGCCATGTAGTTGTGAACACTCCATATTCGGCCACCGCTCCGTCTACCGTCCGCATTCTCAGTAGTTTCAAGTCGTTTGCATGCCGTTCGGCTTCTGTGGCGTTTGGTGCAAAAGCGATCTGAGCAGATGCGCCCCCCATGTCCAGGAAACCGTATGTATGATGGCCCTTCCCGTGGTCGTGCTCTTGTGGCGAATCGAAGCCCCCAAGCAGATAGTTGGCTGCTACCCATCCGTAGAGGCCTTCCACCTCTCCAGGTATTACTTGAATGTGCACATCACAGTCGGGTAGCTGAAATTTGGTATGCGAACGAGTGTATGAACAGATTTCCTTCAGAAGGTCATTTCGTTGGGACTCGGGTAATAAACGCATGCCGGCTGTTGCAAGTAGGAAGATAGGAGTCTCCTCAACGACATCACTCGGGATTACTTTGCGCGCCTTCTCGAACAGCTCTTCTAGATGGTCTGGGCCGACGCGATCAGGTTTCTCGCCAAACGTTGATATACCTGAATACGGTGAGTTTGGCATATTTATCATTACGTCAAGCAACGGCAAACAGACCTGGATGAATCTTCTTGGTCCATTTGCTCTTGGTCTCGAGCAATGGCAATGCGTGCAATTGCTCCGAGGTGCCTTTCCGACGTGCGGTTTCACTGTCTAGCCACCTGTAGATATGTAGACGCGTACCCTATAGCAAATGAGCATGGTCCTCAACCGTCGAAAGACAAGGGTTACCGATGAGCCAGCATCGAATATGATCCCATAGCGCCCTGAGCAGGTAGTATGTTAGAGTGTTCCTCATGGACTAGGGTAAATGCGTGAGCGTACATTGTTCGGATCTTTCAAGTACATTGGCAGGCATCGTCCCGATGCGAAGAAGAGTAGATTCACAGCATTACAAGACTGTTAAGCTCATATGCTGGTGGGAAGAGTGAGTAGGAGTAGGCAATAGAAAGGAAATGTGGTGCTGCGAGTGAGCAATACGAGATTTCCTCTTTGCCTTGATTGCATCGATCTGGCGATAAGGAGCCAGCCCTGCGGCTCAATATCTTAAAAATAGGACTGGGATAACTTTAGCCGAGACCACCGGTGACGGATTGCCGCCGCTACAACGCACTGACCCCTACAAGGCCCACGCTAGGCAGGTGCTCCGTGCCCCGGACTACAGGGGGGCAGTTAAGGTACCTACTGGTCCGCAAGGAAGGTAGCCTTGTTAAGGTGTTACCACAAGCTTCCTTCATCCTCCCTTTTTTTCCCTTCTAAAACAACTTCATACAACGTACCAGCGCACACAGACACCATTAGAACTGCTAAGCTCCGTATTTGCAAGGCTACTTGCCTCCCAGCAGCAAAAATGAACAAAGCTACTTCATTTGACGTGCTCCCCGTGGAAATAGCGTAAGTGTCAACTATACCCCTCGTTCGAGTTCCTGAGCTGACGAACTGCAGTATTCATGTCTGCAGCTTCCTACGACAATCAGAAGTCTCCAGACTGTCTCTTGCGAGAAAATCATTCTACGAGCTTGCTCGCCCAATTCTCTACCGTCACCCACATATCACATCCTTCACATCTCTCACCCACTTCCAGCGCACCATTACCCATGCTACATACATGGGGAAGGCAGACGATCAATGGTCCAAAAGGGATTGCCTAGATCAAACCAGGACATTAGATCTCACAATCGATCCAACCATGAATAATGGTGAACCTCCACCTGCCATACTGCTTTCTCATATGATCCAGGCTATTATTAGGCGGTGTCCCAATCTGGAAATCACCCTCCGCTTTGCACACTGCCACTGTGGTTTGACTCCCATCTCCGACCTCACAAAGCACACATTTCCTCGTGTCACCAAGCTCATCGTTCACGTGGGGAACACGGAGCCTGATGGTACTCATGTTGCTGTTCCCGCTGGACATCGACGTCCTATCAGAAATTGTTGTTTGCCAAATGCCGACTTTTGGCAGCCTTTCGTCAACGGTGACTGCTTTCCTGACTGCAAGTACCTCGAGATCCGCCATCACTGGGCGACTACACCTCCTGCCAATGCCAGCCTCAAAATAAGGGCTGGAGTCAACGATTTTGGTGACTCTTATTCCAGGCACCGTCACTTGGGCACAGCACCTTCCATGGGTGCCACAGGTGGTCTAAAAAATTTGGAGAGTATCCTGCTAGAAGCAACCCCTGAGCTCAATTCGCCACTGCTCATGCTGCTTCTGGGTAATCCTAATTCTGTGGCCGCTAAACTCACAACCCTCGATCTGCGGCACTGCGACCTTGATGAGGAAACCATGTCGAAGTTGCTCTACCATGCCCCGCCCAATTTGAAGCATCTAGCCCTCATATGTCGACCGCGCCGGACTTATGCTTACGATGATCTTGACCCTCCACATCTATGCCCTTTGATCCGTGAATTTGCGAAGAATCTTGTCCATCTAGAGTTCGCCTCACATTCCATTTGCCGTGAACTGTTTTTCGATGACCTCGAGCGCGAAAGTTTAAGAAAGAGCGGTATAACGACACGTATAGGGAATCATATGGGTCAAATTGAAGGCTCCGAGAATCTCGATAC
Source organism: Cladonia uncialis (assembly GCA_002927785.1). Classification (NCBI taxonomy): domain Eukaryota; kingdom Fungi; phylum Ascomycota; class Lecanoromycetes; order Lecanorales; family Cladoniaceae; genus Cladonia; species Cladonia uncialis. The sequence goes on from NAPT01000426.1 coordinate 8,309, forward strand.
TGTTTTGATCAGAGATACTATTGAGGCTTGCCGAAGACAGAAGCGGACAAAGTATCGCAACGAGCGCGTAGAACAAGCCATCAGCGCGGCCAAAGCGCCGAGCAGCTCTACGTCAACTTCGACTTCTCTCTTCGGCGTATCAACCAATACTAACGACGCCGCCGTCAAAGCTCGGAGGGAAATGGAGTTCACACTCGATGATGAAGAGGAGTCAAGGCGCCGCCTAATCGAAGGTTCAAAACCCCGTTGGTTCAGGAGATTCGTCGCCTGGGGCAGCCTCTGCTGTTCCACTGACACATGGGCTGAGATCCAGCTTGCTGCTGACATGGAAGAGAAGGGAATCGAGTTGGTAGTCGCAAGTGAGTACCACTCCCATCAAGTCTCTCAGCACCCCAGGCTAACGACATCATAGACAACAGCATCTGCCTTGCAAGTCAGCATTCGAATGGGAAGCCAGCGAGGGATATTGGTCTTGGTCAGGCTTTAGAAGAGAAGTTCGACTTTGAGCCTCGAGCGTTTACTGCAGGGCAGGGATATTTTTATGATGAAGAAGACGATGTTGATGACTAGCAGGGCTATTGCAGAAGCGCTGGTGAAGCATATCACAAATCGATCATGTGCTATATGCCTTATGAAATGTATCAAAGGGTGCCGAATTCTTCTATATTCATTTAGTTTACCGCTGGGTAATACCGACTTCTAATCTCCATAACACCGTACCCTATTTCGTGAAACACCACTGGGATGGACACTCTTACTCAGCTCAGACTCGCGGTACAGCTCTCCGGCTACTACACCTAGCTATCTCGGCCCCTCCCATCCCCAGTCTCCTCAACTTCAGGAATCTTCTCCACCTCATGACCATCCCCAGGGCCCTTCAGGCCACTTCCAACCTTTGTTATTGTCCACAGCAACCCGGTGACTTGTGCACGGATAAGGGCCAGAGAGATCCCATTATATCATATAGATTGAGCAGATCAAGGGCGCGGTGGAAGGGAAGCCTGAAAGGACAAATCAAAAATTAAGGTCATGGAAATATTGAAATCGCTCCGTTTCTGAGAGGCAGTCCTCCTGTTGGAGAGGGGCCAGAGATGTATCGGAAGTATCACACAGAATACCTTCGAAGTACACCTCGGCCACGTTGGGCGTCATGTCCTTTTTCTACCAAGAGGATTGCGTCGCGCGCGGCTGGGGCGACGCCGGCGACATTCAGGAGTGCTTTGGCGTTGATCATGTTGGCGTCTTACGTGATTCTGTTGGGGATTCCATGGTAGTTCCTTCTGGGTAGACAAGGTTTCGTACCGTCTTGGCGGGCAACATGGACGAAAACGGCCATTCTGTCGAACTCTAAGTTCTTTGATATAGGTTAAAGGTTTCAGATGCAGTAGCGGTCGTGTGCAAGCTGTAACAGAGCCAGTAATTACAGGCTTGAAAATGTGAAGAACACCTTTGCAACTTGTATTAGCGCAACAAATGAAATACTTTCGACGAGATAGGAAGCGCAGGGTCTGGATCCTTCCAACCAAAATCTGTAATAAGCATGCGCAGAAACGCGTGCATGATCAAGTCTTCCAGCTGACCCTCCAAAGCGGTGTCGTATCAAGGGAGGCAGTGATAGATTGGACAGCAGCTCACCAAGAGCTTTCGTGAGAAGACTTTTGGCACGGATACTGATATATCTTGAACCTATGTATGGATCTGTGGTACAATATCTCTTCTCAAAGCTGTCCATTGATAGGTGCCATGCGTTCAAGTTGGTCCACTTTCGGCGCTACAGCACCAAAACTTGTGGGCGGCAACAGGTAAGGTACCTTACCTAGTCAGAATATCACAGGTGGCGCTGACGTTTATTATTATCAGAGTATACTTTATCAAACCATTTCATTGTGTCCACTAATTTTGCGTATGACCCCTAAAAGCTCTTTTGGCTGATCTGACTATATCGCCTTTGGTTTTTCTTCTATGCCGGAGACCACATTGCCAGAACTTGGCTTGTGATTCAAATATCAAGGCCATGCACCACACGCCCGATTCCGCTTGCGTCATCTCTACTGTGATGAACCATATTGTGACGCCTAAGTGGATTGATCAAGGAGAATGTTGCCATATATTCGCCCCGCACGCGGCGGTTTGTAGCCCTTTTGTTCCAAAAATTTCATCACACCCATATTATGGCAATGCCTAGCCCAATCCAAAGCATTCAGACCGTCATAATCTCGTGCTAAAGGATCAGCACCGCGCTCGAAAAGAAGCTTGACAGTATCCAGATTGCCCCTAAAGGCTGCAATGTTGATGGGAGTGGCGCCGGACCGACCACCATGGACCTCTAGATCTGCACCCATGTCCAGAAGATACTGCACCACAACAGTAAGGCCGAAAGAAGCGGCATAATACAGAGGGGGCGTATTCTTAGCATATTTGCTGCCTGGGATAAGGAGCCGGACCCAATTCTGGAAGTTCTGGCGCCCTGCTTCGCCGCTAAGGAGGAAAGATTTCAAGGCGTTCCAAAGAGGCTCTCCTGGTGGCTCTGCTTCCTTGACATGCAAAGCCCAATTTCGGACAGCATAGGATAAAAAATGGGACTTTGGGTGGAGATTTGCCGAGGGATATTTTGGTTCAGCTAGATCTACAGAGAATGCCTCGAACAACAAGTAAGTCAGGCAGTACAAGGCCAATGAACGATGACCCTCTTGCTCGTCAAGCTGAAAGTAGGCTACGTTGTTTCGGAGATCTGATATCAGATAGGTTTTCACGGAGTGGTGTACGAGGGTAATGATGTCAGACTGCTTATCATGGTTCAATAGGCTGCCACAAATACTGAGGATATCGGTGGGTTGCGTAAGGCACTTGCTTTCGTCCAGTCTGGGCATTCCTGGTGTAATTTGCAATATCTCGCAAACAACCGAGAGTGTAAGAGGACGTAGCGTGAAGGCAAGTACTTCGAGGATCTGTTTTGTCAGCGCTCTGTCTTCTTCTCCGTCAATTCGACCAAGGAGTTCTTCGTAAGTTTTGTCTAAAGTCGGAGGCAATGATGTCAATGCTTTCCGAATGGCACCGGGCGTTCTGAGCCGCGACAGGAGATCAAGCTGGCACTGGACCCATCGAAACCTGATCTTGTCAGTAAATAAGACAATGAGTGGGTACTGATAAAGATCAATGCCAGTGGAAATGGCGAATCACGTACATGCCTTGAGCTCCGCTGCTTAGCGCTGAGGCTATATCTTCCTTCAAGTCTAGCGAAAGTTGTCCCAGCCTTCGATGGGACTCGAGCGTCGACTGGACGAGTAAGCCTATATCATGCTCAACGTCTCCTGGGAGTATGGATTTCTCAGTCAGGTTCGGCATCTCTTTCAAGCTCGATTCTATGTCTTTCTCATTAATACTGGAGAGCAAGACCCGGATGCATGCTGTTGAATCTAGGATTCTCCGCAGGCCATCCAAAAGCTCGAAAGGATCTGAGCATTCATTCACACCGTCGACAATGATGTACAGCTTCCCTCGGGACTTCGCTTGCTTTATGAGTAGGTCGACTAGAACGTGAGTCTCCAAACTCCTTGGTTTACCAACCCTGTCCTTGGACAAATCCTCGTACATCGAAACCAATTCCTGGTACACTGGGTCTGGAGTTGGGCAGATTTGCGCTAACAGTGAACCAAAGATTGTCCCTGGGTGGAGTTATTGCTCATTACTAAAAGAGCAGTAAAAGTATGCGAGGTCCTCGCAGCTTGGCTCAGCTGACAAGAGATCGTTGATGGCAGCCGTCCTAGCTTTCTGTGAGTGATAAGAAAGCGTAGTGATAGTTTCAATTTGACCTACGTCAGAAAGCTCTTACCAGCACCAGCTGCAAGGGCGAAAGTATTAGCGTACTGCTTACAAGAGCCGGAAAACGCAACCAGACTGCAACACAGCTGACGGAAACGACCGCAAATGACAAAGATTGGCTTAGAATCTTCTTGCGAAGTACTTGGGAGGATGGTTGATCAAGTTTGGAATGGGGAATACATGCTGTTATTTTCAAACCAGAAACAAGACGGAGACACATGGAGAATAGTAGGAGTAGGTTAATTGAGCTTGGGCCAGGGAGGACGTGCTTATCCCTTTGAGCCATAAAATTTGGCTTGACGGCGCTACTGAGTCACGCCATTTCCGAAAATCCTCACTATTGATAAACCATGAGCTTGTACCAGGTGTTCGAGCCTGGCTTATTCTGTGCCGTATCAAGCTCGGGTCTACAGGAGAGAGCCAATCTGCTATGTATGTGTGCTTCAAGCCTGTTGGCGTTAGTTGGATTAGAGGCATCATTGTGGATGACCTACGAGCCTGTACGAGATTCTGATTCTCACTTGTCTCTTGTATCAATGAACGTAAAGCAGCGATATCATCGACGATCCTTCGCGTTTGATCACTGCACAAATTCAGGAAAGCTCGATTCAAGTACCATTACATGTGAGGGTGCAAACGCTTCGTCTGTCACCAGTGACAGTATGAAATAGGTCTTGACCCTCTCTAAGCGTTTCAGATGCTTCTGCACGTCGCCTTCCTTGAGTGGCCATTTGAGTAGTTGTACAGCAGCCTGGATCTTCCCCTTCGGCTTGGAGAGTGTGCCTTGGAGCTCATTTATGAATTCGAGGGTCTGGGAAAGAATTGAGCCAACGTTTGCCGGCTGTCCAATGAAGTCCGTTGACGGATCTTTTTCAGTATATTGCGGGGGTTTTACAGAAGCTGGTAAATCCTCCAGCTTCCGCTCTTGTTGTAGCTTAAAGTGCTCCAACGCTCCAATTAGGCCGAATAACTCATTGCTGAGAGCTTGAATATCTCGCCTAGCACCTCGAACACGTTGCGCATAGCTATATAACTCTGACGCAAGCTCGAACGATGCGCTGAGAACTGTAATCACAAGACCGCTAAAGTCCATAATGCTCTACTTCAGATGGAGAGCGAAATCAAGGCGCTTGAGGTTGCTGTAGTGATTCCCGGGACGATGGCAATCAGAGACGTACAAAAACAGATCTTACCATACCATATTATTGAGATCGAAATGAATGTACTCAAGGAACGCCAGCGAGCATTACATACGACGAGTAACCCTGGATGCCAAGGTGGGTAAGCCCTAGATGATCGGCCGCGGGCTGGCTTAGGGGGATAGCAATAGAGCTAGATAGTTTGCCCAGAGCGCTGCTCTGAGCATTGTACGAACGGAATCAGTTATTTCGAAGTCGGACACTAAGCTCTGTTATTGTGAAGGGCGGCGAAACTCTGACACCATATTAGAGCGGCCATGCGGGCGGAAGAGCGTAACATCCGTAAGAAGAATTTATCAAAGGACGGGGTCAGGGCCCGCAACCAAACTCTACAATCCTGCGTATTCGGCTTCTATGTGTCGTTGTAATCCGCTTCCAGATTGCAGATGTCTATCGACGATACACCGAGAAGTTTCGATCGTCGATCCGAACGCTGCGTGCCGAGGTCGATACCAAGAATTCGAGAAAGCCATGGAGTATGGCATTCAGCGGTGGCTTGATGGTAGTGAGCCCCAAATACAGAAGGCTCCTAGGGAACAAGGACACCCAATGTAGCCTGTCTGAAGCCAGACATGTATGAAACCCGCAGATCGCTTTGCATGTCTACGGCTCGTGGGCCTATCAGTTGGCTCAGTAAATTACCTGACCTAGGTAAAGAGCTGGAGATATGGCTACAGGACATGCTGTGACACAGAGTGAACATCTGGTAGTCAGGGTATAACTTCCAGATCTACCGTCGAGCTCTTGGCGACCGTCATAACAGTGGGGGGTTCCTTACGATCTATCAGATATTCCGGTGGCCATTGCACCTTTCACTTTTGTGTATTGGAAGACTAGAAGCAGTTGAAATTGGCAAGAACAAACGTTTGCTAAGGTCTAACATAGAATGTTTGCAACCCCTTTAATCCGACAAACTTCGAACAGCAGCCCTTGCCTGTAACACGCCAGCTACGGACTGCGTGAGTCCGACAAACTTCGAACAGCAGCCCATGCCTGTACCACGCCAGCTACGGACTGTGTTAGTCCAAAAAGAATGGTCAGAAGCAAAATTAGAGCAGCAATCCAAAAGGTATACCATTGCACCTTTTTACGATCGTCGTACCACCACAATGAGATTGTTTTCGGCTCAGATTCGTCGAAAGTCTGCTTCAATACAGTAAGACGATCTCTCCAGTACTTGAAGTGCTCAATCTGTCTCTTTGCTGCATTTAGAGGGCCGTAAGTGCTAGCCTTAGGATCTAATCCCAGTTCTTTTTGTTTCTTATGGAACCAAGTCCTCGAAGTCTTGTCGGCAGACGGTATGAGAAGGCCCAGGGTGCAGATCGTTTCCTCTATTAAACCATCTGGAAAAATCGACCTATTCATGCAATCAGAAAAGGATCTTTAGACGAGGATTGATAGTAACCTTCTGTCTTCTTGATGGAGTTCTAAAAACGACACTTGATGATATATCAAAACCTTGGTGTCGTCGTCTTCCAGACGCAGGTGATCAAGGAGGTTACTTGTCCACTCTATCTTAATGCCCGCAATCTTCTCAATATTCGCCGCATTAAAAGATTTGGGAAGCTTGATCGAGTCTGAGAGTTGAGGCAAAGACCATAAAGAGTGGACAGTACTCGATAAGTGGCCGTCATTCCACGCGACGCTAGTACCAGGACTCAGCGAGTTTGGCAGTGTGCCAATGGACAGTGTCAGCCAGATTCGAGCTGCAAGGTCGATGGACGCAGCAACGAGGTCCTCGTCATCGCATTGAACGTGTAGTTTAGTTACAATCTCGGCACGGCTAAGGTTAGCCTGGAGGAAGGATATAATACGGAGAATTTCTCTATGAGTCTGGACTGAGACTTGACCAGTGGCGGCGTCGCACTGCTCTTCAAACCAATCCCGGAAGTATGCCTCCAGGTTCGCGGAATGATCAAATTGGAAAATTTGCTGGATAATGGCCTGCTGCAAAGGCGGCTTAATCGGCATCGGTGAGAGTCGTGCGTCGAGAGCAGAGGTAGCTGCTGACATCTTCCATCGCTGGGTTTTTCCGGATAATCCTGTGAGCCGCGCAAATGAAGGCTTTCGCTCAGGGTGTCCTCTGAGGTAGAAATCCGCTAATGCCTAGCTGTATCAGACCCTCAACGGACCAAAGCAAAGGGCGGACGCAGAATGCAGCGCCATTGGGTGATATAATATGGCTGTGCATAGCGCCCTTGGCAACAACGCCCGGTTTTGCGTTCGGGAACGGGGGGCGTCTGCAGAGGTGCCCAACTGAGCCTGCGGCCTGAAAGCCTTAGTACATTATAAGTTACCTAGCAGTGTGCCTTGGGTTGTGTAAATGAATGGCAGCTGCTACTAAACTTGAGCCATGGCGCCTCTTTTTACTCGTCTTTTCTTCTGCCCCTCCTTTCCGGGCATGGTGATTAAAATTTACTATCCCAAATTGTAATCCGGCCATGGTATATCTGAGATCACTGTCATTGTCTCAGAGGTTTCACACAACATGACCATTCTGCAGTCGACACGGCAGACATTCACAAAAAGCATGCCATTCATTTTCGACAATAAAAACTCGACCTGGCCTGATCCAGAGCGGTCAATTGGCAAGGAATGCTTGAGTATAGGCGGTCTGAGATGTTGGCTACCGATCGGACCAGCTCTCGCGGCATTCGAAGTCTTGTCTAGAGATCTGAAAGATTTGCTTGACAAGCATAAGGATGCCTTGAAGCAAGGAGAACCGAAGCCGAGGGCCATCTCCTTCAATATGTGGATGACAGGCACTAAACCAGAATCATCTAGTCCCACAATCGTCTTCAGCTCTAAGAGCCCCCGCCAAAGAGCCTTTGCTAAGGCCTTGCTCAAGGATAGTAAGCTCCTCGATCAGTATCCAGGGGTAAAAATCAAGACCTGGGACAGGATGCCAGCAATATACCAAGCTGGGTTACAAGAGCGGGACACCTTCGAAATATGGCGTGATGGTACTGATAACGTTCCCAACGATGGTTCTGAAGAGGCTATCTATATGGTTGATGACTCCCGAGGATCCTGTGGTGCGCTCATTGCTTTTGGGCATTTGCGATTAGCAACTATGGGTGGCATTCTCCTTATCAACAATACCTACTATGGCATATCTGCACAGCACGGCCGGTACGAATTCTTAGAGCAGCCGGAGGATGCAACTAATGGAGGCAATTCACGGTGTTTTGATGATGATAGCGACACTGAAGACTATGATTTGGATAATCTAGTAGAGGTTACTAGTAGTGGTAAGCAAAGGTCAGGCCACACCGCAATGAAAGGGACGCTGAATTATTTTGTCTTTGGCTAGAAAGCATATCTTCTTACTCGGATGAGGGTCCTTCCACCCCGTCCTTTACGTCTACCGCTTCACCAAAAGACAAAATCTTCGAATGTCCGTTTAATGTTCCCAGGACGACAGAGATCACGCTGGACCATACTCCCGAGGTGCCAAGTTCGTCTCAGCCAACATACTCATCCAAGCCAAAGATTTCGAACTTATTACCATATGAGAGAAATGATCTCGACTACGAAGTCTTTGAAATCAGTGATCCCTACTATCACAATTGGAACAAGATAGACCTACCAAGCTCTGAAGATCCTGCTCGTCGTATCATTCCGAATAAGATCGCCCGGACTCTCGTCGAATGCGCTGTCTGGGCAGCTACTGGGACAACTGGTTGCATCCAAGGGACTATGATGAGGCAGCCCCACTACATCAAGATGGAAGGTTCTGAGACCTTTCAAGAAATGTGGGCAGTCAAAATGGACAGAAACACCAGTAAGTCTTCCGAGACCCCTCGGCCAGCATTCTGACTTATCTTTCCACTTGTAGAGCCTGGTGATTCTGGTGCATGGGTTGTCGATAGTACCGGCCAATTGTTTGGCCATATTGTTGCCGTCGATCCAATGCTGGGCCTGGCGTTCATAATCCCAGCCTATAAAATCTTTGAAGACATTAAGAGCCGATTCGGTGAAGAACCTTTGCTTTGCCCTTCATCATCTGTTGTTCAGCCATACACTGCCCTCAATGACGGTATAGGTGCTGAGCAGCCGCTACTTGATCTTACCAGAGGCAGAGGAACTGTTCCTCCAACTAGCCTCCCGACTACCAGTGGCTTCTTGCCCACCGAGTGCCTTTTGGGACTCCCAGATAAGCTTATTCCAAAAATCTCGGCTCGGTTGCGAAAAAGGAAGAATCGCGCCCGAAGCAAGCTTCTAAGCAGAAGCAGGCTGCTCAATCAGATCGGCAAACCCTTGCTCGAGGGTCCACGCCGCGATATAGGCCACCCTCAACCATTCGCGGCTATGAATATTACGCAATGGTTCAGATATCAACTCATACACTTCTATACTAGTCAATTGACTCGGCTCGACATTCGGAGACCCCGCACCATTAAAGATGCCTTTCTATTTTCTTATTGCCACGTTTGGAATACTGTAGTAGGGCGTTACTACTTTAGCGATCACTACGATTTCGAACATTTCTTGCGCGAATACGAGCTCCTCAGTCTGTGGGACATTTTATGGCGTGACGAAAAATACGTTTCAGAACAGCTTCCATTATGGTATTGTCGTTATTGGCCGCATGCCCTGCTGAGTCTCTACTCGGGCGCCGTCCCCAGCTACGAGGTACAACACTACAAAAAAGTCCACTGGATGCTCACGACATGAGGATGACAGCCAATGCTTCGAACCAAGAGGAAAAGATTTGCAATGGAGCTATTGATTAGCATGGCCTTGGCGGGTATTTTGTTTGGGGAAAGCATTTTCTTTTGCATATTGGGCGTTATGGAATTGGTGTCGGCGTCAGACTAGCAAGATACCCTTCTGTTGACATTTTCCTGCGTTTAGTAGGTTAAAATTCTTGCATCGTCACATCTTCAAAGTCGATGCACAAATGCAGTCCTTGCAATATCAGTATGCACACTCGGAGATTTTAACCAAGTCCATGTATTATGTCTAAAACAGTGAAAGTGGTGGTGATTGTACCAATGAAAGCTCAATGGCATTTGCAAAGGTCATACTATGTTTGCTATACGTGAGAGTCATGCTACTTATACCCCAGCGACAGTCTCTGTATCATCCAACGGCAAGATATCCGGCAACGGGCCCTTGGGCACAATACGCTGATCGACCGGCTTGTCCGTGCCCTTAGCATTCAGGTATCCTATCTTATACTACAAGAAAGTCCCCACGAATTAGCTCAAATCTCCACGAAAACATACCACCAAAAGAAAATCAACTCACCGAAAAGAAATTAACCGTCTTCTTGAACGCATCTCCATTCCTCACCTTTCCCCCATCCCAATACAAATACCTCAACCACTGACTCAACCTCGGATAATCATGCCTGATCATCTTCAAGTTACACATGAAGATGTTATAATACGCGACATCAAACCGGATCATCGTCGTATACAGCCTGATATCCGCCTCCGTCACAGACTCCCCCATCAAATACGGCCCCTTCCCCTCCTCCCCCAAATGCCTCTCCAACCGATCCAAGCTCTCAAACAACGGGTACAGATTCCTCTCATACGCCTCCTGCGACGTCGCAAACCCCGTCTTATACACCCCATTATTAACCGTCTCATAAACCCACTCATTCATCTCATCAATCTCCTTCCTCAACCTTTCCGGATAAAATCCCCCCGCCGGATGCGCACTCTCCCTATTCTCCTCCGGCAACAACTCATCAAACTCACTATAAAACATGCGAATAATCTCACTACTCTCATTATTCACAATCGTCTCCGTCTTCTTATCCCACAGCGCCGGCACCGTATACCTCCCTTCATACTCCGGATCCGCTTTCTCATACAGCTGTTTCATGCTCGTGAAACCATACAGCGGATCCACAGGATCGGAACCGTTACGACCCGTGAACAGCCATCCTTCTTTTGTGAGTTCGAAATCACAGAGGATGAGTTGGATGATGGACTCGAGGCCTTTGAGCGAGCGGACTAGATTGGTGCGGTGGGCCCAGGGACAGCCGACGTTGATGTAGAGGGCGTAGCGATCTTTTTCGGCGGGGAATTTGGAGGAGGGGTCGGCGGATACGAAGTCTCGGAATGCGCTGGGTTTGCGGCGGAATTGGCCGTCGGGGTCGGCGTGTTTGTAGATGGGAGCCTGGGAAGGGGGGGTTAGTGGGGTGTTTGGGTATGGTGGGGTGGTGAGCTGACTTTTTCGGACATGGTGGTGGTTGAATGGCGTTTTAGGGGAGTTTCGGTGGTGGCCTTCAGAAGGAAGAGGTGGAGGAGGCTTGGAGGGGGATATAAAGCAGTTGGTGCTGTCTTATTAATGTTTATCAATCGCTGACAAACGAATATCCTCATTCGGTGAGGTTTCGGATCCGAGGGCGTCATAGCTTTCGGGAAAGGGTCGGCCCGTTGGATTATCCATCTAGCGTTACCGCTAAGAGGAAATTTAGCAATGGACGGTAATACCGAACCCTTAGATCTGTCGCCATCATGCATTCTGGACGCTGTGTGAGGATTCCGTACTAGATCGGTGGTAGAGACAGATTTGAAAAGCAGTGCTTCATGATTGGGTCGAAGTCGGTTGCGGGAAGACTAATATACATGCTCAAGGAGTCTACCTTATGATAAATGTTAACGGTAACATTGGTAATAGGCACGCTTTTGTGGACTCCTACACCTCTAAGCTCTGTAAGCAAGGCTTTTCCTTTTCGATGTTCGGCGAAAGGTCAATACTAGCCAATCTAGCAATGTTGTGCACATCATCATAATCTCCCGTCTGGTGATCTTCGTTCTTACAATCCCACTGCTCAATAATGCTGCTGGGATAGTGCTTGTGCGTTAGTAGATACCCGTAGTATGCATGGCCTTTCAGTGCATGATCGTAATAAATTCAAGGCCTCGCGGCGGGTATATTACTCCCAGTAAGGAAGCCCTTCGCCTGTTGAAGCTTTGGCGGTAGCGTCGCTACTTTGTCATCGAACAATTTGCGTGCCTTCTGCCATACGGGGGCACTTGACCTGTGTGGCAACTCCAACAAGCTAGGTAAAAGCGCGGCGCTGAAGGCTTCTGATGCTTCTGGGAAAAAGTGAGCACGTCATCACTACGAAAGGGAACGAGATTACCTCTTGGAAGGAGTGATGGGAGATGGTCGATGGTGATATAGCTCAGTGGTGGATTCGAGAACTCGGATTCAGGCATGGTTATCGTTGGCTTATCGAAATAGGTGGGCTTATTGCAGAATGGTATTGGGTTTAATGGATTTGTTGTATCACCTAGACTTGCAGTTTAGCATTTGCAGATGATTTCCTTTTAGGCGGATCCTTACAGCTGACGTCGCAAACCACGCTCAATCGCCTTTCGCCTTCTTTGAGGAACTCTTCTGTAACAAATTTGGGGATGTCGGCGCTCAAGTATATGCAGTTGATGAAAATCTAAGCCGTCAGTGTATGCCACGGATGACGGGTTCCGAACAACAATGTACTCACATCTGATTCGCGGATTTCAACAAAAGGACCTCCCTTCGCAGTCTCCTCCATATCCCACTTCAATAAGTTTGACTCAGGTATGCCAACGGCCCTACACAAATCGAGAGCTCCCCTGCCGCACCTGCCCAATGCACCAATGACGAGTATTTGTGGTTTTCTGCCCTCAGTCTTTGCAAGCCCCTTCTCTAGCTCTGCTTTAACTTCTCTTATAAGCTCTCCTTCGTTCTTGTAGTACTGTTTCCCAGGCATCGGCGTTTGAGCACCATGTTCAAGCTGCCATGCCCAGTCCATGATGGCCAAGGCTGCTCCAGCATATCCAGCATGGTAACCTTCTTATATCAGTATTGCCACTTGAATGTACATATCACATCATACCAAATGCCGCTACCCTCCTACCACTATGATCTTCGAGGAATTCCAGGTCGTATAAAGTTCCACCACCCCCCGGAAAGCGCGATAGTACCTTGTCCCATCCACCTTGACCCTTGTAACAATGTGCAAATTGAATATGGGTATGTTTCAACGGGACTGTCCACAAGTCACGTCAGTCTAGGCTGGGGGAAAATATGACCCTGGAGAGCGTACACTCTTCCTCCGGCAACTCCTTCAAACCAATGATGATATGATCTTGCGGCGCATCAGGCCATGAGCCCGTTGAAACCATGGTGGCACCAACATCTTCGAATTCTTTGTCTTCGAAGATACGTACTGGACTTCTTTCCACGTTCACGATGAAGCCTTTTTCTAGAAGCTTGCGGACGGTTGCTGGAGTCACTGTGAAGGCTGGAGTCAGACATGTGTGTCTTTAGGCTCGAGATCTAGTTGAGGCTTACAGGCACTTCGATGTTCCACTGCATGTCTTTCAGCTTAGCATTTCCTATGGGAACATGTCGAATTGTCTTACAGGGCTTGTCTTCTGAGCGCTGCACACGAAAATTAGCATAGAGATGCGATCAAGGTGAGGGATTATTGGCTCACAAGGTGAAGAGTGATTGGAGACATTTCCCCTCGAATTGCAGGACTCTTAAAGCTATGAATTCGCAGATAGATAGTCAATTGAACTGAGAAGACTCAATGACTCAGGTCTCACTCAAGAAAATAATCTTTTGGCATGGCGATATCGGACGCCGCTAAGTGGTAATTTACGGATCTCGATACACTCGGTCGTAGCACCCCACCATCCTTCATGAGAAGCATCTCGTGTGCGCGTGTAACCTCTGGGTACTCGATAATGCGATCGAGTATTACTTTGTACATATTCTCAAAAGAGGCACTGTATACCTCGGCTGCAAGCATTCCCTCGACGAACCAGTCACAGGAAAACATGCCGTTCATCAGGCTTAGTGACACGATGTAAGAGACTCGAGGCACATAGTCTACCGAATGCGAGTCATACTCCATTACAACATTAATTATTACATATGTGCTAGCACTCTCTGCTCATCAGAGCATGTGGTACACCAAGTCTGGGTATCTTCAAGACTCTTCTCCAACTTTTAACCGACCTCAATCAGACCTGGCCCATACAAAGTGGCCGCAGCGACCTCATCATTACTCATAAACGTCTGTCCAGTCCCCTTGACCAGCGCCGCAATCGTTAAGCCATGCGCAAAGCCCGAATCAAAGGGGAAGCTAGCAGTAAAGTGCGAGAACCCGGCAATGGAAGTTACAGTCGAAATGGGAACCGTGACTGGCAGATTCTGCCCAGAGATGTACACGATTGAATTCGTATCCGGACCCACATCTCCTGGCACCGCAAACTCCAGCGTCATATTCGTAGCCTCCGGCGTTGTAATAACCTCCAACAGACCGAACGTTGTCAGGTTGATAGCCGAAAGGTCCTGTGGACAAGAGCCTGGCACAATAAACGTCTGAAGCGCAGTGAACGCGAAACTAGGTGATCCACCGGTCAAGAACGGAGCAGCCGAGGCAGTCTTCTTCTGCACAAAGCGGTAGAAACCATTCTGTTCGCCTTCTTGGGCGATGACGGAGCCGAATAGGGGAACGAGGGGGCTTTCGTCGCCGCCGTCGGCGCTGAAGGCGGCTTGGGCTTCGGGGAGCGTGCCGAGGACTACGTCGGTGAAGGTTTGGGCGAGGGCGATGGCGTCGACGAAGGTGGAGACGGGGAACATGTATTCGCAAGGCGTGATTGGGGCTTGGCCCGCATTTTGAAGAACGCCGTTCACGCCAGCGGCGTGAAGTTGCTCTTGCTGTGCTCTGTCTCAGCAATGGGGAGAGATGAATGCGTGGAGAGGACTTACGTTTACGACGGCAGTGAGCGTGTCAACCACGTACGTGTAGTCCACGGGAGCTATGGCGGCGGCATCATAGCCAGTCACGTTGTTGGTGACATTGGAAAGAAGCGAGGTGAAGTATGCGACTTCGAATATCTCATTGAGAGCAATGAGCTGCAGAGTGGTGACACCGGTGCTTTTCAGGCTTGTGGGAAGAGGGCCATTCGGGAGTGTGCCTTGAGCGAGGGTCTCGATCTCAGCAAGCTGCGTCGGGCTCGGATTAGGGAATCCATCTGGGAGAGGAAATGGATTAAAAGGCGCGGCCGTGACACTGGCAGACAATGCCAAGAGAGTTATGATTGCTGGAGTATACATGATGAGAGTTAACCTATGGTAAGCAAAAGAATGTCCCTTTTCCAAACCCTGCAGAATGCGACCGAAAGAGGAATTATCCTTCCTTTTCTACAACAGCGGAGAAAGGGCCCTTACAGGGAGGCTACAAAGCAACTGGTCACTACCCTGGTAGAATGAACTTACCCCACCTCGTTTTTACTTCTGCCCTACGACATCGGTCGCCCTACTAGGCCTAAAACGTGCAGCTAAGCTTTCGGTCTATTGACCTTCCGGCCGTTTCTTCTCCGCTCGCATCGAAAACACGCCCAGATGCGGTTAGCCGTCAGCACTGGATCCACTAGATCTGTGATAGGGACAACGCTAACGGGAGTAGCACCGATATGCGTCGCTTGCAGTACTGGCGCCTGGGGCAGAAGACATCGCCGGGAGAGGTACCTTGTACATCAGTACACTTGGTTCATCCCTTCAGCTGCACCCCGCCTCAGCCCCCTGGCAATGGTCATTACGTGAAGGCATCTAGATTCGTGCCACCGATGTCATCTGAGGTGAGCCTTGCTGGTAAGCGTCGGAAGTATTGGGGAGCTTATGTACCAATGGTCTGAGTACCTCGGTACTTCTTGTCTTGCAGTACCTGGATGACATTGCGGCTGAGCCTAGGGAGAAGTCAAATGGGAATGAAGCTTCGCGGTACACATGCTGCACGCCCAATCGTGGCTGAACGCAATGAAAAGGATAACATCCCTGGATTTAACGCTGTGGCTTGAAGCTATACGAAAGTGACTGTGATAGAAGGATGTTTTCGTCCTTGTTCGTTGCCGCCATTGTTATTATTCGCAATCACATCTCTTAAAAGGCCTCGCGCCTTGGCCTTGTAGCGGAGGCGTGAACAAGGCCCATTCCATACTGGCTGCCATCAGATCCTTTGAAATGAAGCCAGTACAAATTCTTGGCTGTTATTCTGTCCGCAGAATCACATTCATATCTGCGCCTATGCTGCCAGCAAATCTGAATGTGCGGCTGATGTCGTTGGGATGGCACCATAATAATGGATGGAAGGTTTTCTGATACTTGCTTACGTTGAGGGAGGTCAGCTTGACACCTAATAAAAAAAACAAAATAAATAAATCTAGAAGCGAGTTCGAATCATTGTCAAGCTCCGTCGATCAATCATTTCGGATACCGTCACCGCACGAATCCTATGACATTTGATCTGGTCGAAGTCGCACGTCATCAATTTGCTTTTTCCTGCTCTCTTGTGTGAGACGGTGACTCGCTGCCTGGGCCTATTGCTTTTGGCACTTTGTAATTAGGTAGAGAGACTGAGAACGGCGTTCCATGGTGGCTGTATTCGAAGACGTCTTTCGTCATCTTCGTCGTGCTGACCAAAGGACACTGATCTAGAGATATAATTCCTATTGAAGGTATTACATCTGCTGCCTCGCCGGGCCGCTCTCTAAACCCAGAAATATTTCTTTTGAGCTTTGAATTGACGCTTGAAGATAGTCTGCTATAGTTTCCTAATCAAGCTGGCTACCAGTGCAAGCGTCGGCGATTTTACCCTCCAACTCGACAGCGGTTCACCCAACGTCATTGTTCGCGACAAGAAAAGCTTTCCCATTTAGTGGAGAATAGGATTTTGCAAAGACCCTGGTTAACGAGCTTGCTCGTCTTGATGAGTTCAAAAAGCTTAAGATATTGCTATTCCACTTGGGACTCAGCCCTACGCAATCTGGACCTGACTAGCCTGGTCATAGCAGTTCACAGGCCTCTGGGACTAAGATCTAGGTACCATTGTCGCACGTTGTGCGTGTATAGGTACAAGGACTGTCAGTATAGAGGCGTACCGAAAATCCAAAATCCCAGGACGCAGCAACGCTTGATCTTTTTGCAAGGAGCACCTTCAGTAATTGCCTGATCCAGCCTTAGATCCCCATTCGGGTAACGCTCTCGGTATGTTAGATCGTCTGAGCGCTCCCTGCTTGGATTAGTCGCCAATGCATGCCTCTTTTAGCATTTTAGGGAAAGTTTTCTTTAGCTTATGTAAGATCAATTTGACATCAACGGTCATATCAGTTCGTTCACTCGGTTGCTGACCAAGCAATCCTTTAAGTCCTTCTAAATTTCGCTTCCAACTAGAACGCTTTACTCGCAAAACTACCTCCAGCAACCAGGCTCCCCCACGTCGACATCAGCTGAGAATCAGGAGCCGTCCACATCGGGAAAAGATCCAATCCATGACTATTTGCACTGACCAATCCAGTTCCCTAGCTCCTAATTGGATTCTCTGAGAACTATATCTCGAGCGTTAATAATGCTTAGAACAGGCTGAGGGAGTCTGATTGAAAGTGTAGTAATACTTGCGTAAAAGCCATAGCAACAACACCGTGAAACAAATACAAATAGTAACCGTAGATTACCTAAAGCTAAGTGAATACCAATTGAGATGGTAACCGCAATAAACCAAACCCCCTTCAAAACAACAAGCACTTATCCAAACTTGCATGCAACGATTCCATTATCAAGAGCAGAAGCGTTGACAATCCCATACGTGAACCGCACAGCACCTCCCATCTCCCATCTCCCTACCTACCTTATATACCCCCTTCCTACCCATCCCCCC
>NAPT01000427.1:0-26000 GCA_002927785.1 Cladonia uncialis
CCCCACACCCCCCCTCGTGCAAAGTCTGAGGGACCTACTCGCCCCCACAGAGACTCTATGGAAGACGCCGACTCTTCCGCTACAAGGAAACGCCCCCGCCTCGATAGTGGTGACCGAACTTACAGAAGCATGTCTGTGGACAGATTACGAGATGCCTCTACCGATTCGGCTGCTGCCAAAGCTCCCTCAACACCTCCAAATGATCAGGCGGCATTGCTTCCCTCAGGGGAAGCTGGCCATGTCCCGCCAATGACCCTCACACCTAGCAAAGTCACCATAAATGTTCGCGAACCAGCACATACCCCGCAATCCTCAGTTCCTATACCTTTCAGCACGACGTCCACGTTGCGCGGTGGCGGTGGAGGTAAAGACACGGCTGCTGGAGACCATGGCATTGGTGACAAGATGGACGCTTCATCCCCCAACGTCATCTCTGTCGGCTCCTCTCCACCTCAAAGCCCAGAGATCGAAGTCGCTGAAGTTGAAGATATGAATGATGATTCTGGGAGGACTAGATGGCAGCCTTTGGCTCGTGCAGCTACTTCACTCGAGGCAAGACACGCGCAACGAACCTTACTCAACGACTTCCCTTTTCGACAGAACAAGAAAGGACTACGAAAGACTCTTACCGTGATAGCCCTTAATATTGAGAAGAGTAGGTAGCTGTGGATCCCCCTGAACGATGGGACGCTAACTTGGTACAGATGACCTCGAGGATGGTAACATACTCCAACAAACAGCAGAGTGGATCGAAATATATCTCGCAACTACTGAGAGGTATGCGAGCTATTGGTGGGAGATGTACCTAGAAGAACGGGAATTCTGGGACGAGTTCCCCTCGTTACTAGATGCTCTTTACCGCAGAAAGTAAGTATACTCTGCGGCTCTGGGGAGATTGCTGATGGCTGCTTACCGCAATACCAGGCTTGCGGTCGGATCATATTTCCCGACGCTCGAGGTCTCTAGCGAAGAGGATCCCTTGCAAGCCTTCTTAACAGCATTTGCATCTCTGACAATGCGGATGGCCGAAATAGACATCCAGACACTGGACCGACACTACGACGCCAGCCCTGTCCCAGATCTTGTATCAGACCACTATATTAGTTCCTTAGCCAATGCTATGGATTATCGGCTGGTGTTCTGGAAGTCTTATGTCGATAATCCAAAGCAAGATATCGGCGTCGTGATGGCAACAATCATCGCCAGACTGAAGCCAAGATCGTCAAATGGTGTTGCGCGCCTAAAGCATCTATCACGGCAGATTCTGGATCGTTGCCCACATTCACCTGGTCTAATACACAAGGTTTTTGCTTCCATTCAGCTTGTCAGTCGAATAATTGACCACTACCGCGTGCTGCAAATTAGTGATACTGAGGATGACCAAACGCTGCTCTCACCAATTCATGACACATCGTCGCAGGCTTACGAAATGTTTCTTATCATCGATGACTATTTCCAGACATTCATCAGCAAGCAAATACCGGCTTTGTCCATTGAAGTCAGCCAGCAACTTGTCTGGAGGCTCTCAATGCTTCTTCGACAGATAGCAATATCAGATGAGCGGCTGACCCAAAAAATAATCAGCGAACGACTAGCACTCCAAAATGTTGGAGAGCATGGAGCTGTGCTTGTGGAGTTGGCATGGAAGTTCGAAACGCTGAAGAGATGCATTCTGGAGGGGAGAATGGAGATCAGAGTGCATGGAGTAGATTCCATGGACAGAGACCTCGTAGGTGTATACAACTCATACGTGAAGGATGGTCAAAATTTCAAAGACAATGCGGACCATCCGGTAGCGCAGTATCTCTCGGATTTCCTGCTCGCCAACAAACTCGTTGACTATTTCGTTGGCGTCGAATCTCATCCGCAGCTCATAAGTAGGTGTGCGAACATCATCGGATTCCTCGTGGTTACACGTAGATATACCGAAGCTGAAACCGACGTCATCTGGAGGGCGATAACTATAAGCCAAGATTCTCGATTTGTGGAAGCATTACTCGGCATGCTAAATGGAATCTTTTCTATTTCGAAGTATCCGACGTTGCTCTACTTGACCGAAAAAGTCAATGAACTCCCGATTGAAAACTTTGACGGGCCTATGATTAATTTCACGAGGTCGCTGCTCGATTCTCTTACTATCAAGTTTAAAGATTTTTTGAGTGACGGGAACATCGATCCCCTGCTTCAGGAGAAATTTAAAGAGACTCTAAGCTGCCGAAAGATGGATATGCCACCCTTTCACTTGTGCATTCGTCTGATACGCCAATCAGCATCCGATAGATCTCTAGAACTTCATAAGAAGCGGGAAATTCATACCTTCGCAACATTCGAGCTCGGGAAACGGCTGCTCGTTTTTGGCCCCAGCGACACTAACAGGCGAGTCATTTACGACGAGTGCCTCCGGGATATTTCAAGTCAGACTGACTCGGCTACTGGCAGCATTTCTGCCATCCACGCTCTTCTGTCACAGAATTATGAGGGCGAAATGGCATTGCTACCGAAAGAGTTAGATCTGCCGTCGTTGTTGGTTGGTGAATTCGCACACATGATTGAAGTGGAACGATCCTCGCCCTATTCCCCACAAATGCTGGAAGAGCGCCTAAATATTCGTTTGCAACTACTACAGGAAATCATCATACATGTACCAGCCAGGATTACTGCGAAAACCGGTACGCAACTATGGAATTTCGCAGTAGGCTCGGAAGCGCTGAATGATCCAGCCCGAGAGAATGGCTGGATGTGCTTCATCAGAGCTACGAGATGCCACTTCAACCGAACTCCTTGTACAAGCAGAAATGCTTTTATTGATCAATGCATGGGGGACCACCTTCCCCGCTTAGAACCACGGCTCTATACCAACGGATGCCTGCATTTTGTGCAAGACGTCGTTGCCTATCATTCGCGAATGGCGGCACTACGTTTAGAACCTGATGTGAAACAAGAGTCAACCGCAGAGGGACTGCTCTGGCAACTGTCACTCACAGCGCCTCGTAACACCATTGAGCATAAAGCGATCGGTCTACTAGTAAACTTTTACCTCGATTCATCTGACGTCCAGCGTCGAACAAGAGCAGCGACAGAAGCCATTCATGTTGATGTTGTACAGCGCTGCATCCGTCAGCTCACATCGGCTGCTTCCAAGCTCAAAGCTTTTAGTGACGGCACATCAAGTGGAGAGGACGAGCCCATGGTGATCGTCGCTTCGGAGGCTGAAATTCAGGCTCAGAGATTGTCTTTCTCGAGGTCCTTGATGATATTGACCGAATTTATTCGGGGAGTACGTGCTCGCCCCAGATATAGTCCGCAGCCTCAAATTCAACGGCAGCTACCACGGGAGCCTTCAGAAGCTAGAGGTGAAAGAATACAGATTCGTTACCAGGCTGCTAATGCTGATATGCGAACGGTGGAAGTTGGTGATCTAGAGACTATTCAGGGATTCGCTCGTCGCCTAAGCTTATTGACTGGCTTCACGAAATTCAATCTCATCGCTGGTGGTCAGCGCCTAGACTTAACAAGTAACGCCGAGAAGACGTTGCAAGACCTGAGGCTTGATCAAAAAGGCCTTCTACTTATTCAAAGGGTCGCTGATGCGGATACAGCGCCGGATTTAGCCCCAGCATCAGGGCTAAGGCCAGTGGAAAAAGAGATATTGTGCCACTTTTCTGAATTATATGACCTACTCACTATGGAAGACAATCTTGGACGGGAAGTCTTCGAATTCTTGAAGACATTTCCGCCGCACAGTAGTGTCACAACCTTGGTGTGCTCCAAAGGAACATCCCTCGAAATCCTTTTTCCTCCCACAGCGCCCTTCAAGATTAGGTACTCAGCCTATGCCTTAAAGACGTCCCTGGAGTATCAATCCAAAATGGGTTCTACCACTCCAGATCTTATACGCCACGGTATCCGCTCGTTGAGTGCGGCTTTATGCTCGCTTAATCTCAACATCAACTCCCAAGGCGCTGATCTAGACATATCAATAGCTAAGGACATGGTTGAATGTTTAGAAGCTTTCCTTAAAGAGCCGATCTCTAATGACGGGATCGATCGTTTGTTCGCTAATCCGCTGGCGCTGATCGATCGTCTGGACTCATTAATCAGAGATGCCCTGACTATCCTTGACAGCGAGGATGCAGGGTCTCTTCTATCTTCATGTTTCTCCGTTCTACTGCAGGTTTCGCTGCTGTCCGAGGTTATGTGGTCCCACTTTAAAGACCAAGTGAAATGCTCCATGCTTTTGCAGCGGTGTCTACTTGATGAACCCCGGTCGAAAATACGAGGGCAAATAGCAGAGTCGATAGGAAGAGTCCGTGGGGTGTCCAAAACTAGCCACACGGTCCCCGCTAGAGAGCTTGTGCCTTACTTATGGGAAAACCTAGTCATCATCATTCCTTTCTGCCTTGAGCTTGCGGACAGGTCAGAAGACTACAGCTCGGAAGAATTCTTTAATGTTTTGCGTGGTATCTGCGAGTCCATGGATCGTCCGTCTTGCGAAATTATAGATCTCCCAACCTACGTCCAAACTTGGAACGCCATACTTTTGCAACACGTCCATTATGAGATCGTTGGCCGTGAGACAAAAGACTGGATAGTGATCGGGCTTTCAGGCCTCTTGAAATGGTGTTTCGATAAAGCGAACGATTTGGGCAAACCTATCCAAATGAGGTAAAGATTATGCATGTGTATCTTGGTCTCTCTGCGTCGGGCTAATTGTTTTAGTGACATCTTCCTGGAAAATCTCTTCAAAGCCCACTTGTTCCCAGATCTCCCCGATTCGGATGATGGCATGACTACTGAGATACGTATACCCAATCTGTACACGGGGACCCGGCAGGGATTATATGAAATCCTCTTGGCGGTGAGCAAGGATGTGGCTAATTACCAGAAACTGTTGATACTCGTCAGCAACTTGCTCTGCCAAGGTGAGGACTTCCAGGCCTGGTCTTGGGGTATCGCTCAACCTTCAGAAGGTTATGATTTCGAGCCCAACTTCAACTTCGAACGGAACAAGTACCTCCGATCGGAGCTAGGATACCCAGGCTTACGGAATCTCTCTAATACCTGTTATATGAACTCTCTGTTCACTCAATTATTCATGAATGTCAGGTTCCGATCATTCATTCTCGGCACGAACGTTGCCGATGGGAACTCGTCTCAAAGGCTGCTTCACGAGACTCAAGTGCTTTTCGGCTTCATGCAAGAAACTACGCTCAAGGCTGTAGACTCTCAGGGCATTGTTGACTCGCTCGTCACATATGACAACACTCTTATCGATGTATCCGTACAGATGGACGTGGATGAATTCTACAATTTGCTCTTCGATAGGTGGGAAGGCCAGATCTTGTCCATGGCCGACAAAAGGAAATTTCGAGCCTTCTATGGTGGCCAGATCGTGCAGCAAATCAAGTCGAAAGAATGCGACCACATCTCTGAAAGACTTGAGCCTTTCTCTGCAATCCAATGCGATATCCAGGGGAAAATGACACTGAGCGACAGTCTCAACGCATATGTCACTGGGGAAGTTATGGAAGGAGGTTCGTCCACGATAAAACTGCATTATCGGATTTCTCGCAGCTAATCGTTTTATAGATAACAAATATTCTTGTACTTCCTGCGGCTGCTACGTTGACGCTGTCAAAAGGTGCGTATTGAAGGCTTGACATTAGATGACCTCACTAATATCATTCAGAGCTTGTCTCAAAAACATTCCCGACAATCTGATATTCCATTTGAAACGTTTCGATTACGACGTCATGACAGGCATGCGGAGCAAAATCAACGATCTCTTCGAATTCCCCGAGCAGATCGACATGGCCCCATACCACGTCAACCATCTCAAAGAGCCGTCGCAGCCGTCAAAACCAGATATTTTTGAGCTAGTCGGTGTTCTCGTTCACAGTGGTAATGCCGAGTCGGGACATTACTATTCTTATATCAAGGAACGACCTCCAACATACATGTACAGCAAGCAATGGGTTGAATTTAACGACACTGATGTCACCAAGTTCAACCCTGCCAATATCGCAGACCAGTGCTTTGGGGGTTACAGCGAGCACTCTCCTTATACACCGCGGTACCTCAAATCCTGGAATGCATATATGTTGTTCTATGAGCGAATGGAACCACAGACCTCTGACGTTGATCTCCAAATCTCCACGCCGCGGGACGTCCCCGCTAAGTGCGAGATACCCGCAGAGATTGAACGCCTCGTCGCTCTGAACAATGCGAAATGGCTTCGCAACTACTGCTTATTTGATCCAGCACATGCGGCCTTCGCAAGGCAGCTTCTTGAACAGCTTCGGATCGTCAACAAAGGAGCATGCTCCTCAGGCCATGGTATCGAAAAATCTGCTATTTGGCAGTCCCTGGATTACCTCCAGCTCGTGCTTGCACGAGCGAAAGATTCTACCGGGTTTGGGCTAATGCTCACGTCACTGACCAATGTAATTGGCGCTTGTTCACGCTGTTGCAAGCTTGCTTTAGAGTGGGTCTTGGAACATGAAAGTGCTCTGCGCAACGTCCTCTTACGGTGTTGTGTTCCCAAGGTCCGGAAGGACTTTACTAATATGATTAGCATGGCGCTTCAATACCTACGGAAAAGCGACCCTGAGGGATATGGGTTCTCAAAAGGAGATGATCTCGATATTCATAACCTAAGAGCCGATCTCCACCAAGGAATTTTTACAGCTATTGCAGCACATCTCAGGGACCTGTATATCTACGTGCTTCCGCAATCTCGCGCGTGGGACGATTACTTCGGGTTGCTCGCTGACCTAGCTAACTTTGGAGTGCACGAAACTCACGTGCTTCTAAATTATGGGTTTTTGCAAAATTGTTTGGAAATCCTTGCTTTTGATCACCCTTCAGTCGCCAGACTTCGCAACGACCATCCGCATCTGGCACACTACAATCGCCTGGTTGAGAAAGGGCGCAAGTTCTCCTTCATCAAACTTACTGATCTCATGGCGAACTTACTATCTAGAATCGATGTCCGAGGCACGCCAGTGCGCAATCCCTACGATCGACCATTGCTTGCGACTGGAATAAGATTGACCGTGCCAGAGGATCGATATCTAACCCTTAGCAAGGATTCCTCAGGCTCAAAGAGCCTCACCTTCCTTCAAAAAATACTGGATACAGGCCCACCCCCCTTGCCAGCTACAAAGAGGATTGTACAATGCATGGTGCTTGCGGAGCCCCAAGTGCGAGCTTTGTCGGCCATCCAGCAGACAATTCTGAACGGTGTCAATGTTGAGCCAGCAAACATGGCTGCTCCCTACCTTCAGGCTGCACTCGCTTTCTGCGAATGCACCCCAACTGAGGAAAGTGCAGAAGAAGTGATTAGACATATTGCTAGGGAGGTCGACACCATAGGGACCAGCGGTGGGCGAGAACATCTTGAATTTTTCACTAAAGCCCGCAGGTTGCGAAGTCATCGCCCTACTGTATCTGAAGGCTTTTTCAATCAGTGCGTTCTGAAAACCGTGCCCCAGTGGGCTCCCGCCCTACTCATGTATTGGGATGAGTCTATTCGTGACGCCACCGTGGACATACTCAAGCAACTCGTATTTGCCCACGATGTGACAACAATGGATGACGAAGAATATGCGGAGATGATGATTGACGCTGGGAAAAAGCTCCAAGTTGCATGTTTGACGCGCTGCAATACTCAAATTCGAGAGGGGAAGGCAATCGATGCAAAGTGCATCCAGCAAGTCACTGCTGTCATCAAACACTGCTTGGACACTTACTGTTCGGAAGATGACCGGGATGAGATAGCTCGAGCGGAGAGTACGTGTCAGCTCTACTGATACATCTTACCTAATTGCTGATTCCGTCTTAGCTACTTTAGGCAGTCTTGAAGCCTTGACGGTTTCAGACCCCGATGATGCGGTGTCCGGTGCGTTTTTTCTTTACCCCATTGTCCATTATCTGGCTAATATCGCGCTAGATACATGGGCCAATGGTTCGGACGAGATGGTCTCTGACTCGGATTCTGATTATAATCTCGTGACCTCTCCGTGAGTGCTACCGCTTAAAGGAAGCATACGAGTATTGGGTATCGACGATTCACGATGGAAATGAATGGGCATGGTAAATCTGGCGCTGGGTAAAGAGCGGATGGCAATCACGAGTGCATGAAAGGAGGGACGAAAGCGGCATTGACTGGCGCATGGAAACGATAGACTTCAGAGAGGGTTTATTACTCGGATTGTTTCGTACAGAAAGAGAAATCAGGCGCGCAATGCAGAATGAGCTGGCCAGCTCTGGGTGTGTCTGGAGTCCTCGCGGACGGCGTTTCTTCCCAAACCTTGCGAATTACAAGGTTATTGTGTTTATTCGTGCGGCTTTATTCTTTTCGCATGACATGGAGCATCAATCAAAGGGCCCACAAGAGTCCTCAGTTTCAGATAGAGATTCTTTCAATGTATGTCATATTACTCTTGCCGGCAAGGCCGGCGCCAATTGCTCCTGGCATTGTCCACTCCTGTAATGACTGGTAAGCCCTGTTATCCGACAGATCGCTGATCATTTCTAGCCTGCATAGTATGACTCCGACCAAGATCATTTACAACCTTCGACACAGCTTCTAGAGAAGTCACATATCCAGAACCGTTGATTGGATAATATCTTATCAGAAATAGGTAGCATTACCGAACACCACCAGACCTAATCGTACTGGCAAATTGCGATTGGTAAGGGAATGGATGATCGTTAAGTCACGCACGGTATAGGGAAGCAATATCCTCAAAGACATACCTCTCACTTGTCTTGTTACTTGCTCGTACTCTCCCTATCAGATGATCACATTTACTGCACTGCAAGGCAACTTTGCCCAAGCCTGTCTCTTCGTTGCAGGCGCTAGGAGACCTCAGAATACTAGCATAATGAAACGAGACAGCAAAAGAGATCTACTGGAGCTCTAGAATGGCGAAGTCTTCCTAGGGTATCTCGCGTTGGAATGAAAGCTACTTGTGTAGAGGAACCCACAGGTGGTACTCCGTATGTAGATTGAACAGGCAAGTACGGAATCAATATCCTGGACTTTAAGCGATACAAAATTGGAGATAATACATGGCGAGTATTGTCACATATTAGAGTTCAGCATAACATGATGCCTAGATAACTATCACAGAGCATCTTCGAACTCAGCATCCTCATCCTCGTCAGAGTCCTTATCTTCTTGACCACCAGCACCAGCTCCAAGACCAGCTAGTCCATTCTCCCGCATTTCAAATTTCACTTTCTTTGCAAGCGGAGCATCCTCATCTTCTATTGCTTGCCCTGACGGCGCAGGCGTTGACGTGTTGGTAGGCGCGCTGCTACCAGACTCGCTTGCTTTTGTCCGTGTACCTCCATTGAGAGGCCGATCGGCAGACATAGAGCTCGAGGGCGTACCAATCGCCGACGCAGCTATGCCCACATCTTCGAAATCTTCTTCGTCTCCAGATGATTCGTCGGCCTCACGGTCTTCTCTTGCTTCTTGCTCTTGTTCTTTCGCTAGCTGGGCGTAGTAAGCTGCTACTCCGTCGTTCAGGACGTCGTAATTCTTCTTGTCTTCGTCTTCATCTCGAGAAATGGCACCGCTGACGTTCTGCTCGCTGTCTTTTTTGGCTACAGTAGTCTCACCTGTGACGGTGGAGGTGGTGTGCCATACTGGTAGAATGTTTTGTGCGGCGATGTCTGCTTTTCGCTGGGCTTCGGCTGCTCTCTCTGCGGCTGTTCTTTCGGAACTCGTGGTCACAGAGACATCTAGTGGAGCGGTAGCCACTTGTGTGATTCCTTTGACAGCAGCTGGGGGACCTGTTGCCTGTCCAAGAGGCTGAGTCTTCTGACCTGGATTGATAGAATGGTCTCTCGGTATGGGTACAGCATGTGAGAACGCCGTATCAAAGTCATTGTTGGGGATGTCTTCGGAATCTATCTGTTGCAACATCTTGAGAAGGCCATCTAGTTGACTCATAAGCTTGCTCTGCTTCTCGTGTCCAGTAGCGGCCCCTTCAGTAAGTTCTTCTCTTTCGAGAAGTCCGCCGCAGCGATGGCACTCAAAGCCCATAGGGCCTACTTTATCCAAAACTTCAAGTTGGGTCCATTGAGCGTTGCAAGTGGGACATTTGTAGTCCTTTTTCTCCTCGCTAGGCTTATACATTTCTTTTACCCGCTCAGTCAGGTGGAAGATACGGTACTTAATGGCATCAATGGTCGCATGAAAGTCAATGAAATAGTAGTCCTTGTTAATTGGTCGCTGCTGACCCTCCTTGATCTCCTGGCGAGAGTGGCTATAGCAGAGCTCATTAGTCAAGGTTTCAGCGAGCTCTATAGATACTCATAAACCCATACACTGTCAGAAGTCTGTCCTCCTTCAATTTGCCACACAATTTTCGAAGATCCTTCTGTTGCATGCCGAGTAAATGGGCAAGGTCCTCGTTTACCAAACTGCGGAAAACCCTCAGCATAGGCCACACGAGAGTTCTGCGGCGTAATTTTCACTGACGCTGAGTGGACCATTAATGCATCGATCACAAGCACATGCTTCGTCTCGTAAAAAGCTCGCACCACTGTGCGTATGAGAGTCTTTGCTAAATCCATGGGTGGGTTGAGAACGTCGATTTGTGAGATTCTATGATACGGCTATGTACTGGAAGACGATTGGTATGTGGCCTTCAAGGCCTAAGCAACCTGAGGACGGTGTGGAAATTCATCATCTAGTCAACCCCGATAATTCAAGTCGAGAAAGCAAAACGACAAACAAGACTGAGAAAGAGCGTCCGAAATAAGCTGGGAAAAGGCACTGTGCGAGAACAAAGAGAAGAGAGCAGAGTTGTCATCAACCCTTTCAATGTCAGTACGCTAGCGGCTCGTTAGCGTGCGGGTTCAGCCTGTGTAATCACGTCTGTTACCCGGCGCTGGATCCAAATGCATTACCTACCCTAACAGGCCTGCAGTGTAAGACATTGCACAACCAGTAACATGTGATTCATGATACATCTGGCAACACAATGGATGACCAAGCCCCTAGTATGCCTCGGCCCACCAACTCCCAAAGCATGGGTCGGAACACAATTGCTACGAGCAAAATGGAGCAAGGAAACCAGGCGCGGGCCGACGGTGTACAGGAACGTGAAAGGCCTAGACAGCAAAGACGTGAAAGGGCACGAGGCAGTTCTAGGGGGCGCGGAGGGCGAGGTGACAAGGGCGGCCGTCATAGGAAGAGAGAGATTGGGCATGCGGAATGGAGGTATGCAAAAGACGCACTCCCCTCAAATCATTTGCACTAACTAATGAAGCAAAAACAAAGTTGACAGACGCGCGCACAAGACAGAAGATCAAGAAAATGCCAAAAGACGGAAGCTAGATGGCAAGGACGAAGAGACACCAATCTACGCTACGAAATTTTCGAAGGAAGAGATCGACGCGCAGGAGAAGAAGCCCAAGCGAAAGGTAGCGGTCATGATTGGATACTCCGGTAGTGGATACAAGGGCATGCAGTTGTAAGCGACAAATGATGTGGCGAAGGAGCTAGATCTCTGATCCTCAATAGGAACCACCATGAGAAGACGATAGAGGGAGACCTATTCAGTGCTTTTGTTGCTGCAGGGGCCATCTCGAAAGCTAACGCAGACGACCCGAAGAAGTCATCATTAGTAAGGTGTGCTCGCACCGACAAAGGAGTCCATGCCGCGGGGAATTTGATATCCCTGAAACTCATCGTCGAAGATCCTGATATAGTAGCCAAGATTAATGAGAAGCTAAGCCCACAGATCCGAGTATGGGGCATCGAGAGAACCAACGGCAGCTTCAACGCATACAATTTTGTGGACTCCAGGATATATGAGTACCTCATACCGACGCACAGCTTTCTGCCTCCTCATCCTAAGAGCTTTTTAGCCAAGAAAATCGTAGAGCTAGCGGAGGAAGCCGATGACTTGGAGGGATATTTGAGTCGTCAAGCAGAGGTCGCCAACGTCTGGGCCGAGATGGAAGAAAAATATGTGAAGCCTGTCATTGAAGCGATAGACCCTATCATACGAGAGCTCGCGCTCAAGGCATTCTATGATCACGACTACAACGTGGTCTCTGCCGACTCCATGCCTGTTACTGAGGATCAGAAGCAGGCCACAGGGGAGATCACTCCACAAGGTCAACTCGACTCCGCAATCGCTGCAACCACTATCGAAGTAGGTCACGAGAAAGCGCCATTAGCTGCCAAAATGTCACAGATTGGAGGTACAAGCAAAGACGACCCAAACTCCAATCCGTTGCTCGAAGTCGCGGCCATTGAACGCCCCAAAGCCCTCACGCCCCTCGAAATTGCCGTCCGTCTCCTCAAACAAGCCCACATAACAGCTAAAAGAGCCTACCGCATCCACCCTGCCCGCCTAGCCCGAGTCCAATCCGCCCTCTCTTGTTTCATCGGCGCCCACAAATTCCACAATTACACCGTCGACAAATCCTCCAAGGACGCTTCAGCCACCCGAAACATAAAGTCGTTTAATGTGAACTCGACACCTATAATAATAAACGATACAGAATGGCTCTCTCTGAAAGTTCACGGCCAGTCCTTCATGATGCATCAAATTCGCAAAATGGTATCCATGGTCGCACTCATCGTCCGTTGCGGCTGCCACGACGGCCGCATGCAAGATTCCTTCATGGCTGATCGTATCAGCATTCCGAAAGCCCCCTCCCTAGGCCTTCTCCTCGAACGTCCCGTCTTCGACGCTTATAATGAGCGATTGGAGCAATTTGGGCACAAGAAGATTGATTTTGGACGGTATGAGAAGGAAATGGAAGACTTTAAGCAGAGAGAGATTTACGAGAGGATATTTAGGGAGGAGGAAAAGGAAAATGTTTTCCATGCGTTCTTTACGGCGCTGGATAATACGAAAAGTACACAGTTGTTATATTTGAGCAGTGTTGGGTTGGAGGCTACGAAGAGGAGAATTGAGAACGGGGACGGCGGGGGAAAGAGGGAGAGCGGGATTGAGGATGTGGATTCGGAGGATGAGGGGAAGGGGGATGGTGAGGAGGGCTGAGGGTGAGATCGGGAAGTTGGTAATATCATTGCCAGAGTGATTTACAAATGTCCGCTGGAGACAATGCAGACAGCCGAGGAGGCCTCGATGCTCTGAGCAGGTATGCCATAGGGTATTCGAAATATGTTACATTATCATACACGCTCATCGTAGCTCGCCTCATAGAGCCTATATCAAAGCCTGACCCTTGAACATTCCCTCCTTTACTTCTCGGACGACATCCCTCCTATCGTTCTTCCCAACAAGAACATAGCCTCTTCCCCGCCTTCCCATCCTCCCTGTCCGACCCAGCCGATGTATGAAGTCAATAGTAGAATGTGGCACATCATAAAGAATCACATGTCGTACAGCCAACGTGTCAATACCCCGTGAGCCAAGGTCTGTACTCACAAGAACTTTGGTGTTGGGTAGATGTCTCTTTGGTCGCTCCGAAGGTGGCTCAGATGTGGTTCTGTGCAGAGGGACGTAGTTTGGTCCGCTAGGTGGGACAACAATCTCCTCGGAACTCACCTCCACGCTCTCTTTCTTCGCTGTGGTGAAGGCGCTTAGAGTCTCAGACTGCCGCTGCTCGGGCGTATCTCTGTTCAGGGCGGCGGCATCAATGCCTTTCGATGTAAGGTAATCGGCAAGTTCCTGCGTCGTCTCCCGCTCGTTGACAAAGACTAATATACGTTTGACATCGGTATTTCCAGCATCGCCGGTGCGATTTTCAGCTGCCGCTTTGCCAATCGACCAGATGGTGTCCGCGCAGGCAAGGTTCTTGTTGCCGCGATATGGTTCTTTTTCCACGTCTACGACGCCGAGCTGCACGCGCCGAGGAATCGCGTGAAGATTTGGGGTGACTAAGCGCCTAATATCTGGGAAGCGCTGGCGTAGATAGGAGTCAAGACTTCGCGGGATTGTCGCCGAACAGAGGATGAGTTTCTTTAATGAGGGAGTGGCTTTGTCGAGTACAGTGGTGGTAGAAGGAGCGAAGGAACGGTCGAGGAGGGAGTCAGCCTCATCTATTACGAGGTGTGTAACGCGACTTAGAATATTTGGGTCTGATTCGGAGATACTGGCTAGTAGATGGGGCGTGGAGATGAGGACGTCGATGCCAGTGGGTGTGAAGAGGCGATTACGGATAACCTTGCCGGTATAGGCTGACGATATCATAGCAGAGCGAAACCTGACTGTATGAGATAGGGTTTTCGTGAGTTTACCGACTTGTGTCACAAGTTCGGAGGTAGGCAGAAGAATGACAGCTCGTGGACGGCCAGTGGTCGGATGGGGAGCATCGGACAAGACCGGTGCTTCGAGAGCATGGAAGTTAGTACTTTTCCTTTCCTCTTCCTCTTCGGCCTTCTTCTTCGCCTCTAGCTCTACATCTATCGCTTCTGCTCGCTTGACAGCATCCAGCACAGGCAGCAAGTAAGCAAGCGTCTTCCCTGAGCCTGTCTCCGCTGCAAGTAGAAACTGTTCCATCTCCTGTTTGTCAGCCATTGATGACCGCCTCCGCGCAGCTCTGGACTCATTGCCCAGTAATACCGGTATCGCCAGACGCTGTACTGGTGTTGGCGCTACATCTTGCAGACCCGCCAATGCTTCGTTGTATATGGATTCTTTGATTATCGGAAGCAAAGGGAAGTCGTCGAAGCTATTTGTATCGCTGATCTTTACTTTGGTTGAACTACGCTCGCCGTAGGATACGAGAGCTAATGCTCTTTGCATTTTAAGCGCATGGAATGTCTCTCTTTCCTTCTGCGGGCGTGGTTTTCTTCTTGAAGACCTCCACACCTCAGCCTGTGAGCGATTGCGAGGTTCTTGACGCACATCAGCATATTTCAGATTCATGCCGCCAAAAGGACTGTTGGTTCGCCTTCCAACCGGCCGGCCGTTCGGAGTCATCCTTGTAGGAGGACGAGACACATTTGGAGAAAGCGTCATTCTCGATGGGCGGCGAGTGCGCTCTGTTTGCATGAAGCGTAAGGGTTGCCATGGTTGGAAGGGGGGCTTTCGTAGTGCGGATGTCAGCACTTTATGTTGGCAGAACAGACACAACGGCTGTAGGGAGCGAGACATCAGAAGTGTCGTCTACGCGTTAAAAGCATTGATGATGCTACTTTTACTTTTGAAACTTTTCCGAGGCTTGATGATCCCTGCAAGTATTGCCTGTCGCCCTGGCAACACTAGTGGCCGTTTCGCGGTCGCTTGGGGCCTTGTATCTTGTATCGACACAGCACCAATTGCTTAACTGTATCCATATGATCATGGACATTGCGATTTCACTTCACTTTGAACATTCAACAACTATGTTTAGTTGCTGGTGAAACTATCTATAGCTTCAGCAGTGTACTCTATTGGAAATCACGTCTCTATCTTTGGGGAGTGCGTCTCGCATTTCTAAACAAACACATTCCTCGCTTTGCCTCGCTTGGAGGTCCAGCGATCAGCAGCGATTGGGCCGGAAGCCATTGATGATATTTCTTGAGCACTGGTGATTCTAAGATAGACGCCATGTCGCAATCTGTATGTCGCAGCGTTCTGGATCAGCATGTAATCATGCGCTGGCTACGGCGACAACAACGCTAAACAGTGCTTCCAGATCCAACCTTTGCGAATTTCTAAGAATACACCCACATCCTCACCGTCCAAAACACATGCACGCTCTTCAGCAGGACCACTTACCGAGCTTGGGCCTATGGAGCGGAGGCGCAATTCCCCTAGTTACAATCAAGC
The DNA here is from genome assembly GCA_002927785.1 of Cladonia uncialis. Classification (NCBI taxonomy): domain Eukaryota; kingdom Fungi; phylum Ascomycota; class Lecanoromycetes; order Lecanorales; family Cladoniaceae; genus Cladonia; species Cladonia uncialis. The sequence goes on from NAPT01000427.1 coordinate 15,756, forward strand.
CACGAGGGTGAGAAGACTAAAGGCAAAGTCTCAGGATGTAGCGAGCTAATATAACGGTAGAAAAGCATGTTTACTGGCGACTCCTCGCCGTTCGACTCCTCTCCCTTCAACTCAAACTCTCCGCGACTGTATTGGCAGAGCAAAGATCCGGCGTCTCCGTCCAGATTCAATGCCGAGAACAGAAGCCCCTTAACTGAACGAAGCACATCTCCATCTCCAACGAGGCGGTCTTCAATCGAGAACTTGAAGCGCGTATCCCGTGTAAAGAACAGTAATATGTTTGCGCGCGAACACAAGCAAGAATACGACCCTGCTTCGAGTCCTCTGATCGAGAGACCTCTAGCGACAGGTAGACCACTTAGTACTCAAGTTCAGGGTAATGCGTATGGTGGCAGAGGTCTGGACGGCTTTCGCAAAGAGAACAATGCAGCCGAGAAAAAGACACCCATGGCTAGCCCTCTGAGGTCTCCCCTAAAGATGGACAACGTGCCTGAATTATCGAGCTATACAAACAAAGGTCTGTCGTCTCCAACCAAGTCATCGCTTTCTAGTAAGAGCAGGTATGCACAAGCGTACCAGCCTTTTGATCCTGAAAACGGTATCTGGTCAGATGAAGAAGATTCCTACACGGAGAAGCAACTACCTCCGGGGAGGTCACTGCACCGTCATGCGAAGAGTGTCACATTTGATGCAGCACCTCCGCAAGTCAATGAATATGAGATGACGACGCCAGATCCTTCCTCAGTAGCTTCAGGGTCGCGGGAGGGTAGCTATGATTCTGTGGACAATGAAGAAGACGAAAGTTTTGATCGAGGTTCATCAATTGACCATGACGATAGCTTTGACGCGTCGCTTGAAGACACCGAGAAGACGCCGGTAGTCTTGCCTGAAGACTGGCGATTCATGAGCCCCGCGATTGCCAATGACGACTTAGCTGCTCATGTCGACAATCCTTTTGACGCAGAGCAAGGCAGTCCACCTCCTACAGCAGAACCTTCATCAGCTGCTGATGCACGACCTTCGCCCACAAGGACAGATTCTGTGAACTCGAACGGCGAACGTCGGCCATTACCACCACTTCCTGCTCTAGGCAAGCCCTTGTTTCCAAGGGCTCGATCAGACTCCGAAAACAGCTTCACCGCCACTGCTGAGCGAGTCAATCATGCCCAGCGTACGGGCCCCTCCCCTCCACGCCCAGCATCTATCTCAAAGTCGGAGATTCAAGGGATGGGTGGATGCTCCATGCCAATCGAAGATCGTCTACGCTTGATGATGCTTCAAGATGAAGAGAAGCCACAGACGGCTGCTCAAGAACAGCAGGAGCAGCGGGAACGACGACTTAGACGCGGTTCGCCTCTCCGAAGCCCAGAGCCAGAAACGCACGGCCAAGGTGTAACGGTTCATGAAGAAGAAGTTGAAAACGACGACGTTGCTGACTTAGGAGATTATAAACTCCCTCCAAAAATCTCACGAGAGTCCATTCTTCGCAAAGTGAAGAGTCGTAACTTTCGTGAATCTGAAGATGACTACTCATCTCTTGAGTTAAGTCCAAATACAGGTGGCGATCAATACGCCAATTTGGACCCAGACATCCCAATTCCGTCCCTAGAGGCCGAAGACGGTGAGAAGGAGGTCACCATCAAGCAAGAGGTTGACGACGACAGCGAGATTGATGTGTATTCAATACCAGACCTCTACAGTCAGCATCTGCAAGCAGAGAATTACATGAATGCCATCGAAAAGCTTGAAGCGTTCAAAGAAGCCAAAGACTCGACTAATGACGAAGACGATGAGAGTCATTACTCAGTAGATTCAAAAGAAGATGGTCAACAAGATAACAACTCTAACAGTGCCCCTGACGAAGATGGTCCTCCCACGCCCCGGGCTGTCACATCAAACATTTCAGATCACAATCTGGAGCGAAAGAGCAGCCATCGTATGTCTCTGCCGCAATTTGCAGCTCTTCTTGGGGATTCCGACTTCGGTTTTGGTATGGAGTCCTTCATGACCCCTTCGCCCCCACAGGATCAGGAGCCAGTAAAGTCCGCGATTACTCCATTACCACCTACGGCTAAAGACTCAGTCAACGCAAATCGGTCTATCGACCGCCCGGCGACACCAGAAGCACAACTGCAGCCGCCAACGTATTCAGGAGAGTGGAATGACTCTAAGGCTGAGCCTGGAACACCCGACTCGGTAATTCGCCATCCGGTTGCAGAATCGCCCGTCGCCCACGCTCCAGAGATACCAGAACCAGTCGCCACTATCAGAGCCCCAAGTGGCAATCTCAAGACTCGACCTTCCATCGCCCCGTCAGATACCCTGGCAATGGCTGAGGTACGGCGACAGGTAAGTAACGGTAGCGAGGTCCCAGCAGTTCCGAAAATACCAGAGCGACACCTCAGCCGACCCTCCGTTGTTACTGAATCAGACGAGTTCCAACCCGACTCAGCTAGTGAGGCAGAGTCTTTGGAAAACCCTGAAGGGAAGGGGACGTCAAAGCAAGCTAAGCGCAAGAGCAGCTTGCTACCCCTCGAGGTCCCTGTGGAAGAGAACGAAGGACTTGGAATTGAGAGTGAGTTCGACCGCGTGATCGAGGCTCAAAAGGTGAGGTTCAATTTTACTCCATACGAAATCGGTCCCCCTTACTCCCCCAGCTTTGCGGAGTAAATAGCTGGTCAAGGATTCGCACATATTGATGGACGTCCTGCTAACGAAGCTTTCCGCATACAGAAAGGTTACCTTATGCGACAGAATACCAAAGTCATTATAGCTAGCAGTGCTTCGCACGAGTCTGCTGAATCCACGACAGAGTCAAAGGACAATGAAGAGCATGGTGCTCGAGGCACTCGTTCTGCAGGAAACTCCCCTAGAAAAGCCAGCCAATCGCATCCCTGGACTGCAGAGCCATGGAACGGCAAAATCAGGCGTAAGAGTATTCGAAAGTCCGGAGGCGTTCCCTCAAAAGCGCCTTCTAATGGACCTGCTCCACCTCTACCTGGTCAACAGAGCAACGTAGCAAGCAGTCTCGACAGTGTTACTGAAGATGAAGCTATGCAAAACGTCGATGAGATTGGCGAGGATGGAGAAAGAGGTAGACTATTTGTCAAAGTTGTCAGAGTCAAAGATTTAGATCTGCCACTGCCTAAAGGTGAGCACTTTCCATCCTCTCGAGCTTCATATAGCTACTGACCGATACCTAGGAGAGCGCTCATATTTCGCATTGACGCTTGACAACGGTCTGCATTGCGTTACCACAGCATGGCTTGAGCTCGGCAAAACCGCGCCAATTGGGCAGGAATTTGAGCTTGTCGTGCTAAACGACCTGGAATTCCAGCTGACTCTGCAAACAAAATTGGAAGAACCGAAACCCAAGCCTGTCATCGAATCTCCCGTGAAGACTCCCAAAGTGACCAAGCAATCAACATTCAGCAGAGTCTTCGCTTCTCCTCGGAAACGCAAGGAACTGGAGCAGAAACAGCAAGAGGAGGCTCAAAATGCCGAACGACAGAGACAACAAGCAGCTCAAGCCAGTCGACGACAGGTCCAGCCTACAGCTTGGGATCTTCTCCACGGGCTTGTTGCCAAGGACGGTAGTTTTGCACGCTCCTACGTTTGTCTTCAAGACCACGAGACCGCCGCGTACGGCAGACCATATATTGTGGATGTGCCATGCTTCAATGAGTGGGCGACTGAAGAGACGAATGGTAACAGTGTCAAGAGCAAACGCACCGCCGTGAACGGTGGCGTTCAGCGTAAGGCACCATATAAAGTTGGTAAACTTGAGCTACAGCTTTTCTTTGTGCCCAAGCCCAAGAACGCCAAAGACGAGGACATGCCCAAGAGCATGAATGCGTGCATCCGTGAGCTTAAGGAAGCTGAGAGTACTATGCCTAAAAAGTGGGAAGGTCATCTAAGCCAACAAGGTGGTGATTGCCCAGTAAGTGAACCTGAAGCTCTCGAACCGTAGCCGCCAAGCTAATGTCAACAGTATTGGCGACGTCGTTTCTTCACCCTGGACGGCTCCAAGTTTACTGCTTACCATGAGGTTACGCGGCAGCCTAGAGCGACCATCAACCTTGCAAAAGCCAGCAAATTAATAGACGACAAGTCTTCGTTAATGAAAACGGACGCTTCGCCAAAGAAAGGCAATCGGAGAAAGTCTGCTTTTGCTGAGGAAGAAGAGGGTTACATGTTCGTCGAGGAAGGCTTCCGGATACGCTTCGCCAACGGCGAGACCATTGACTTCTACGCAGACAGCGCTGCTGAAAAGGACGGGTGGATGAAGGTTCTCTCGGAGGTTGTGGGCAAGGACACTAGCAGGCCAAAGACGTGGACTGACATTGTCATGGCAAAACGGGCAGCAGAAGCTGCTAGAGCAGCCAAGGCGCAGCAAGCACAGTTCAAAGCTGGCTCTGCCAAACAAGCCCCCGTGCGATCAGCGCCACCTACACCAGCCAAGAACTTCGCGTACCCATCACAAGCACCACCTACCCCCGAGAAGAACCCGAGACGTTCCGATGCTGGTCACCGACGCTCGGATATCGCGCAACGAAGGGATCCAGCAAAGACTAGGTCAATGATTTTCTAATTGTGGACGAAGCTGGGGAGGGTATCCATGCTGAATCTTCACTGTACAACATTATTACGTCCTACTCCTCGACAACGTGTCAATGGCTTTCAACGCAGACATGACATCGGAGTAAATGCCACCTACTTACTAACAAGTCTGCCAGCCAATTTGCGTTTTCCTGTCCCTATTTTATCACGCGCGACATCAACGTGTTTTGTCTGCATTGCGGCTCCGTTATCATTGTACATAGCAAAAGGCGGCGTTAGGAGCCGTGCTTGTATTAATTAAAGAAAGCAGAGTAGAAATAGTTCTGTTAGTCATTCTTAACGAGTTTTGTAATCCGAAAGTATATCATGAGCTATTTGTCAGTCATAATGAATATCGAAGGCGTGCCTGAGAAAGTGCTGGGTTCTCATAAAAACCTCATACCTACCTACCTTACCACGGAAAGATACTTTGACAATGTCTATGAAACAACTTCCCCCTTCCCATCGTCCCAGATACTGAATATCTAAAAGACCTATCCCTCAGCACTCTCCCTCGTATGGCCTTTTGCCCCTAACACTGACGCCGGATTATCTCTCCTCTCCCCTTTCCACCTCCCTGCTCTAAAAGTCTTCAATTCAATTACTCAAGCCTTGAACTGCACGCACGGAGACGGTACTTGGGCGGATAGATTACTAGACAGGATTCCGTCTGCTGTAGAGGTACTATGGTATCTTATGATTCTAAACCCAAGCATCATGATCAGAATATGTACCACGTAACTTCATAACTACAGCATCAGATTCCCGTATCACATTTTTCTTGATTTCGTACTGCATAAATCATTAATGTCATCAAGGCTAGTCAGTCGTTGGTCTCGTTCCATCTCAGCCAATGATGAGGATCATCCCCCCCATTGGCTGTACCTCCATACCCTTCCCCCCTCCGTCACGGACCCTCCACAGCCTCACTATGACAACTCATATGCTTCTCCACCATGATTCCCCCCCGGCCCAAAACCCCCCTCATTTCCCGTTGTCCTCCTCCCATCACGAAATTCAGACCCATATAACTCGGATTCGCATGTTGTTGTTGCATTCCTTCTACCGTGGTTGACAGAATGGCGTCTTCGCGGTGCTTCGTTAGGCGCAGGAGATCGCTGTCGTGGGAGATGTGTCGGCGGAGAGGCGGGGGTGTGGTGAGGTTTGTGGTGGTGGAGAGGAAGGGGAGGAGGGTGGGGAGATTGGCGGTTAGGAGGGCGAGGGCGGATTCGAGGTAGGTCCAGGTGAAGGTTGGGCTGGGCTTGGTGGATGTGAGGTTGAAGCTTGAGCTGGCGCGAATGGAGAGAGTCATGCGGATTATGCTGATGGCGCAGACGCTGGGGTTTCGGCGTGTTAGTGGTTTGGTTTGAGAGGAGTAGGGGGTGTGCGTACAGAGTTCCTAGAGCGAAGATACCGCCTACTGCTAGTTTCTGGCGTAGAGGCAGCTGCAGCTTTGGTAGCAGGGGTTGGGGAAGAGCAAGGAGCGAAATGTTGATGATCGTGTTACTGATGGTGGCAGCGAGGAACATGGGGTGGGAGTTGTAGCAGTGGGAAGATTGGGCGTAAGGTGCGGTCCAGATCAGATGGACAGGGTGGCATTGAAATAGTATGGCGAGGAAGAAGGATATGCCCCATGCTATGGTAATACCTATGAGACTCGATGTAAGAGTTCCGAATATGCGGTTGTGGTTGGGAAAAATTCGTCGATAGTAGAGAAGGATGGAGAGTCTGGTGAAGGTTAGGGCGAGAGTGGATTGTAGCTGGAGCGCCCATCTGGTCTATAATCTTCTTAGTCAAGTGGCCTTGAGGTTAAGATTGGTACTTGTCGACTGGGGGTGAACCTGGAAGGAAACAGTCGTCGAATGATTTGATCCTAAAAAGCCTTGTTCATTCACTAGCAGCTGGCCCTCAAATTCGCCATGTAGAGCAGCAATGATATTGGTGATTCCCAAACCAACAACAAAAGCCTGAGAATTTGTTAATGTCCAACGTGATAGAAGCGAATGTGGAAATTATCTTTACAAAAGCAGGTAGAATCAAGGATTCATCGGCACAAAAGCGGACTCGCTTCAATGATTTGCCGTAAAGACGCAGACAAATCGAGACGAATGCCAAGGCTGAGAAGACGCATGAAATGATGATAACATTGATATTCCTAGATAGCCCCATTTCAGAAAAAAGGGATAGAGATAATTCCGGAACAAGTTGAGTAGCTACTAAACATGGTGGTCTTGCGCGAAATTCTTCATTTATTGAGAGAGAGCAAGATACACCGCACATTGTTGAGGTTACATTAGTGAAGCCTCGTACTACATGTGTTTGATAATCAGTGATGTCAGAAGGGCGAGATGATTGGAAGGTTTCCGTGGTAGAGCCGATGGCAAGTTGAGAATGAATTGCCCAGTCCAATGGACTTAGCGAGGGTCATGCTGGTGATCATTGTATGCAGGCGTAAAGGAGGAGAGCAAGGATCCCTTGGCCCCGTTACCGTGGTCAGCTTACTATCGTACAAGGTCGCTTATGGCTTCTGCTTGGCAGCTGAGAAGCACCTCTTTATTCCCACGCGCTACCCGTAAAACTGTCTGTCTCTGAAATGTTGAATCCGTAGCAAGTTGATGGATCCTATAGCAACAAACCACGCCACACCACCCCACACGGCACCCGTGATGTTGTTGGTTGAGCTTTAGCGCAAGGACAGCCGAGTCAGGGATTTTGGTTGGAGCGAATAATGAATAATGCTCGAACGGATCAAAGCACGTGGTGGGGTGACCGTGCGTTGGGAGCTGCAAGGGCCAGAAACAGAACGAACGCTCTTTACTGAGCATAGTATCTTACACTTATCAGATAATGAAATAACGGAGATAATAACGACTTGAATCTACCTACTACCTACCTTAAGTATGCTTCGCCATAGAATTACCTAGGCGCGATGGAGGTGCGCGGACGGCGGACAGTGGGGCCGGGCCTCAACCACCCCCATTTTGAAAGACAGTGGTGGCGCTGCAAAGGGTACGGAGACGCGAAGGAGGGCAAGAAAATAAATGGCTGAATGGGCAGCCGGCCGACGATCAGTGGATATTTCTTCCTAGTTCGTTTGTCTGGTGAACCGATGGCTGGGCTCGCTGCAAGTAGGTACAGCAAACAAAAGCAAAAGCAAAAAAGCAAAAAAGCAAAAGCACTTGAGTGGAGACTTTGGGTGTTCGTGTTGAGGAGGCCGTGGGATGGGCGCGGCGCGATGAAGCGGGCACATTGCTCATTAATTGAACCCTCTAACTAACTAACTGAGCACCCCCTTAAGCTTGTGTGACGGCAACTTCCTCTGGGCTGGATCCTATTCCGGAACATCTGCCATTCCCACACCGTCTGCTAGACCGTGTTGGATCTAGAATTAGAATCCGGCTGACACTTATCTAGCCACAATTCTTCATTAGGCCGCCTGTACCTCTGTACCAATATGGCCGCTCTTTTTCGTCCCATTTCCGAATTCTCTTCTCTTTACGCTCTGTCCTCCTCCTCCGTCCATTCTACCTGCTCTACAGCAGCTCCTCGTCGCTGTGTCTCATGTCACCTTCTTTAGGCACCATGAACCCATCCAAACCGATCTACAGGTACCTCCTCGCGGCAGGACTCCTGGTTGCAGCCATATTGTTCCTCCACCGATCCGGCACAACAACAGCTGATGTACTGGGCGTAATCCGCCAGGGAGACCTATCCACTCCGTCCAATACCCCAGATCTCCTTCCCCTTGAAGAGGCAAAACACTACTGCCAGACACGGCGATGGGAACCCTTCCCTGACCGGGACAGGAAACGAAAGGTCTACGATCTTTTCATGATTAACACCGAGCTGGACTGGATGGAAGTCCGTATTGGCGAGCTCGCATCCCAAGTCGACTACTTCGTCGTCCTCGAATCCAAGGTCGACTTCAAAGACCGCCCCAAACCCCTCTATGTACAAGAGAACTGGCAGCGCTTTGCAAAATGGCACCACCAGATCATACACCACGTCCTGAACACAACGAGCAATCCCATGGGAGAAAAGCAGGACCCCTGGGGTCGCGAGCACTTCTCCCGTAATTCGATGCTGACTCAGGTGTTCCCAACTCTCTCGGGGCCCTCCCAACCACACATGGGCGACGTGATTCTCGTCTCCGATGTTGACGAAATCCCTCGACCTGAGATCATAAAAGCTCTACGCAATTGCCAGTTTCCTCAGCGCCTAACCTTGCGAACTACCTACTACCGCTACAGCTTCCAATGGCTCCTACGCGAAGAAGAATGGATTCATCCACAAGCCACATTCTGGAAGGGCAACGATACAGTCCATCCTGAAGACCTGCGCATGGGGAAGCACGATGGCGAAGTCCTCCACGCTGGCTGGCACTGCAGTTCTTGTCTCTCCAGCTTCAAAGAGATGGCGAAGAAGATTGATTCCTTCTCACACAACGAGCTCAACAGGCCTGAATTCAAGAACCCAAAGGAAATGCTAAGACGAGTCAGGGAGGGACGAGATCCATATGATCGCAAAGGCAAAATCTACGATCGCATCGATGACAATCGTGATGTTCCCCAGTACCTGGTCAAGCATCCCAAGGAGTTTGCCTATCTGCTCGATCGGGATCCACCAAGTGCAAATTTCAAAGATTATGATCCAAAAGATTTTGTATAGCGGAACGCAAGCGACGAATTTCCTTTCATACCATCTACATTTACATCCACCGGCGTTTCTCCGAACACATAAGTACTACGGTACACTCTCACCAAAATGAAGGCACAGATCTGGACAAGTCTGCATTGTGATAAGCATGCCAAGCGCGCATACAAGAGGTATAAAACGTTATTCCCCATGTCGAATCTTCAAAAGGGAAATGGCAAACCCGAAAACACACATGCTTTCTGGGCGAACTGCCAATGGTGCCTTGGCAGAAGCGGAGATAGACAGGATTTATAGAGTCCAGGCTATTCCAAACCTAATTCTATATTCGAGGAAGCTCCTCTCGGGCTCGTCGCTGGGAATTGCTACAGTCGAAGATCGCCAGTCCAGGTCCGCTAGCCTAATTCGCCCCATCAACGTTTCTCCAATTCTCCAGCTATCCGAATATCATCTCCGGTAGACGCACTCAAGTCCGAGAACAGAAGGGCGGAAATCTGGGACCACAAGTTGATGAGATGTGGAATGTTCCACTTTATGTACGATTTTCTTTGCATTACCTATCACACCAGCGGCGGCGTTGAATGGAGCGGGATTTTATTTTCTATATAAATGATGTGTTTTGCGCTATACCCAACGAATTAGACTATATAATGCCAATCTGGATACCTACAGGGCATGAGTAATCTCATAGCCCGAAATAATAAATAAAACAACGTACATACTTCTCAACTTTCACTTAGCCACCTGTACGCCCTCGTCTCTACACAATTACTCTCCCCCTTCACAAGAAAAAAAGAACATAGTATTTCCTCCTTACCACTCCTAGTAACAATCTCCCTCTCTCCCTCTCACCCTCTCTCAACCCAACCCTCACTCCCCCACCCCCTATAAACCACCATACCAACCCAAACCCCTCCTCTATGAACTACTACCACTACCACTCCCTACCCTACCCTCCCGCCTCATCGCTCATTCTCAATGATGACAAGACAT
>NAPT01000428.1:0-25986 GCA_002927785.1 Cladonia uncialis
AGCTCCAGCTGCTTCAGGGCTATTCTATCGCTCCAGCGACTGCGTAAAACTCATCCGCAAACTATTTTGTAGATGTAATAATAGCGAAAGAAATCTATTTTAAATAAAAAATTTTTACTCTAATTAATAAAATACTAGAAAAAAATATAAAATATAAGTAAATTCTTTTAAAGAACTTTAATATTTAATATATTAACTAATTTAAAAAAAATATTATTTTAAATAAATTAATAAAGTAATTAAAAGAAATTATATTTTATAAAGATTTTTATTTAATCTTAAAATTAAAAATAGTTATAAAACTCTTAATTATTAATATTTTAGATAATTAAGAAGAAATAATAATAAATTTAATATAAAAAACTTAATAAATTAAAAAATAAATAATTTATTATAATATAATTTTGAAGCTTTAAAATAATTTTAATTATTATCTAATTTATTCTTTTTTTATATTTTAATTAGAGTTTATTAAATTTAAAAAAAAAGAAAAATATAAAAATTCTAATTAAAAACTATTTTAGAATATTTTAAAAAAATAAATACTATAAATTAATTAAATTTATATTTAAGCTCAGATTGATTTTTTCGCTAAAGATATTATTTAAATTATTTAATAAATATTAAATCTAGTAATATTAAAGCTATAAAGATTTTTTAAAATATAATTTGATTAAAATAAAAAATATTTAAAGATTATTTATAATATAAAATAGATTAAAAAAAGATAGTAGATTAGTAAAGATTTTTAAGATCTTGTAAATTATAAAACTCTAGAGAATTTAAAAAAATAGACTTTATATTAAACTCTTAATAATAATTATAAAAAAAAGATATTAAGTATTGAAATAATAAAGAATCTATAGAAGTTAAATAAATAGATATAGAATAAAGATATTTTTTAAATAGTTTTTATATTTAAAATTTAAAATAAAGATAATATTCTTTAAAAAGAAAATAAAGAGAAGATAAGAGTTTTATAATAGAAATTATTTCTAGAACTAACTCTAGTAAATCTATTAAATATATTAAAATAGTTACTAGATTTTCTATTAATATTATTATTCTTAAATATTATTAAATATAAGATATAGAAGGCTTTTTAAAGCTTTTATAATAATAAGACTTTAAAAAATAATAATATTTAATTTAAGATATTTAAAATAGCTGCTCTAGTAATCAGTTCTTTTCTAATATAAATTTATAATATAAATTTTTAATTATATTATTAATTAATATATTAAAAGAAAATCAAGATTATTATAATAAAAAAGCTAGATAAGAAAGATTATTATAATTTAAAATTTTATAGATTAATTTCGCTACTGAATATATTAAGTAAAAATATAGAATTTATTTTTATAAAGAGAATATTAACTATAATAGAACTCTATTATTTATTCTTAATTATTTATTATAAAAAATAAAAGTTTTTCTCTATTATATATATAATCTATCTTCTACTAAAGTAGATCTATACGGGATAGAAAAATAATTAGATATTAAATCTTTTATTTCTAAATATTTTAAAGATATTTAATAATATTAATTATTAAAGATTTCTTTAAAATATATAAATTTTTTATAAATTAAAATAATTACTTTAATATTTATTTTATATATTTTATTTATTACTTTATCTTTATTTAAATTATTTATTTTTAAATAATATTCTAGATTATTATTTTCTATTATTCTTATTCTTATTATTTTAAAGTATTTATAATTAAAAGTATTTCTAAATATAAAACTACGGTAATCCGACGCTCCTCCCAATGCATGGTCGCTTCTACAGCGTCTAGAGTCATGACCTGCACGGCCACATGTCCCACAATGAAGTTGCTGCCGCTGCCTCGTTGCTGCCACCGCGATCTGAACCTAATCCCCTACCTCGTCTACATACAGTATTAGTACGTATACGCTCCTTTCTTGGTCGACCGCGGGGCTGACGAGTCATAGGTGTTGAGCAAAAGTATGGGTTATTGGGCTTCAGCTCATGTATCATCACCAACCTCAACCTTTCGCCATATTGCGTACTCCACTGCTAGTCTTCAAGTCCCACGGCAAATACATCGAGAGACCAAGATTGAGCTTGAAGCCAATTGCTAGTGAGTGTCCGCAAATGGCATATCTTTTGCAGGAGCAAGCAGCTGAAGTCTCATAGAGCTTGACCTTGTATATCCAACCCTCCGAAGTGATCACCTTTGCCTTGATTTCCGAAGATGGCTGGCCTATCGTCCCCCCAGCATATTGACGAGAGGTGTCGACGAGGTTACGACAGCAGGGTGTAAACATCTCATCTCGCTGAAATGCGTTGGCGGCATTACACCACCTCCCAAACTGGTTGACCATTACACGACTCCAAATACCGTCAAGAAGACCTAGAATTGAGCGGTCTCGGTCTGGATTCAACACATTGTTCATGGACTCGGCGACATTGCTTGTATCGTGTCTAAAGCGCTCAGGAGCGAAGGCAAGAACATATTTTCGGGGTTGATCGTCAAGAGAGAGTCTGCTGCAGATGGCCTGATAGCTCTCACTTTATTGAGATAATACTTATACTTTTCTGGTGTTTTCGCTCTGGCCACCTTCCAAAACGACTTTTCCAACGGCCTGCCTCCACGACCCTTTATCATTATTTGAAGGAGATAGTAACAGCAATGTACGTATTGAACCTGCGTATTTTGCAATCCTAACCGTGACTCAAGGCATTTCTCGCGATCTAAAGTCATCATCGCGGGCTCAGAAGCGAAGGTTGGAAGCGCAAGCTTTAGATGGTCGCATAAGTCCAGGAGGCAGCTTTTTCACCTTCAACGATTCCCCAAGCAATGATGGTCGCCTCCGAGTTCGCATCGGTTCCCACTGCCAAAAGCAGTGTCAGAATAAAATTTCCAGTGAGAAAAGTCCCATCGAGGGCGAGTAATCTTGGACTTTCTAGCCATAATCTCTGCGTCGCTGCCGGACAGAAGAAGCAACGCTGAAACTTCCTATTCGGATCGACAGCAAGGTGAAAACAGCCCCCCAGGTCATGCATGCGAAGGGTGTCTATGTATGAGGGCAACAAGGTAAAAGCCTTGCGATGTTCTTCAAAACCTCATCGAGAATAGCAGCCCTTGCTCTGTGAGCGTCCATGTAGCTGATGTTCTCATCATAGTGATGTCCAATAGCCTCGATAATCTGATGTGGTGTGGTTTCCGCTGTAACCTTCATACGTTTGAGCACAGCGCTCCTCACCCACTGCTGTTGATTAGAGGCTTGACGGGGAACACTGCCTTTATTACGCGTTTGGCAGGTATGAGTCCTGGTAATTGCATTAACTTCAGTAGCCAGTTGAGTATTGAGGATCGCGGCGATATGCCACGGGCAGGAGTCCACTGAGCAAGTATACAACACCCGACTGGCTTCCTTCCTTGGAACGTTGTATGTAAATTTGCTAACCACCGCCCAGTCCATCACCACCTTCTTCAGATTCTCCCCTCGAGCATAGACATTTCCTACCTCAATAACCTCAAGATCCCGAGCGAGCTCGCGAAGAGCAATACCAGAAATTCTGGCAGAAGAGGTGGCAGCCCGAGCTATTTAAGGACTAAGTAGAAGATGAGAAGATAGAAGAATTGGAAGTGGTGTACATCTATATATTTACAAGAACATGAAAAGTTCTGCCGACATGGCTCTTCTCGCGAACATCGAGATTGTTGAGATTGAGGCAGCGAAGTACTCACCTAGACCATACAAATTGGTGGTAGCGGTGAGAGCTTGACTATCCAATTCCCAGCGATTCAGATGTCTGCGCGAACAGCGCATATCGCAGATTTTTGAGCTTTGGAAATGGCCATGCCAAATCCAGGTTTGGTAGTCACGATGAGCTCCACCAAAAGCTCTCATCACCATCAACATCTGCAACTCCATCACCTCCACAAGTCTACAAACAGGTTCCCTTTGCAGCTATACCTCATACAGGCCTCCGAGCATTACGGGAAGAATATGGGCGAGGAGAAGACCATTGTTTCAATTTTCTTAGCGTGGCAATGATATCAAGTTCAACCCCATAATTTCCAGGGAAGAGTTTCGCCTTCACCAGCCTTGTGCGCAGCAAGATAAAGCATAGGATATTTGAATTTAAATCTGAGAATCTGTTATCCCATCCATGCTACTAACGTCCGCTCATTTCCTTCGGAACCTGTCCTCGCAGGCTTCCACAAGCCGATTATTGGACGAGGTGTTGCTGAAATTCAAGGTCTCTATACAAGCGGGAGATTGATGAGTGCTCATCATAAGCCTCGAGAAATTAGTCGTAGGATGGTCATCTTCTTCGCTTCCGGCATTCGAGTCGCATCACTGACGCTCCCTACAGCCCGTGTTTGAAGAGAGGGAGCTAAGCAAGGGTTCCCTTCTAATGCTACATCTGCACAGGCCGCGTAAGCGCTCCTCCCCCAAATCCTCTGAGTCCAACACCCGCAACAGTGCCCACCAAAAACGAAAAAAGGCAGCGCCCTCGCTTGCCATGCTAGCTAGCTAAATTTATAGAGGCCATAAAGCAATAGTAGACGCCATAAACCAGATGTCAGTTAGCGTGCTTCCGAGGACGGCCGCGTCGTCGCGGCGGCGGTGCCACAATAGTTGCAGCCCAACCAACTGCAGTCGGAGCTGCATGAGGGGCTGGTGAGGCCGCAGAAGCCGGGAGTACTGCTGGAGGAGCAGCAGGTAATGCTGCGGGGGCAGCAGAGGGTGTTGCTGCCGAAGGGGCAGCGGCAGGAGGTGATGCTGTTAGAGGTACTGTCGGAGGTACTGCAGCGGCAGCAGGAGTTGCCGCAGAAGGTTCTGCGGGGATGTAGCAGAGGGTAATGCTGCTGGAAGTAAACAAGAGTTGCTGCTAGGGTAGTAGGAGGTATTGTGGCAGGAGCTGCCTTTAGAAATTGATGATGACTTGATTGGTATTCTATGGAGGTGGTCTGCTATTTATGCGGCGGCGCTAGGCAATAGGGGGCAATAGGGCTGAGAGGTGACATTTTCTAACGGCTGCTCCTGCTGAAGGCGCGGCAGGAAGTGCTGCAGCGCGTGCTAGACCTGCTGCACGTCGACTACTAGGACGATGGTTTCTGTATTCTTCAACAAATTCCTAGGCGTCGCCGAGAGCATGTAGTGGGTACCATGCATTGTATTCGTTGCCGTAGCCTTTCCATTTGACTAGATATCGATCTCTGCCAGGTTCTCTGTCAAGGAACCGTTCGATTTCGTAGAGCGGATTGATAGGATTTGGATCGTCTTCCTCCACTGGTCCGGGCGATGGGGGGAGGCGATGGTATGGATCGTCAGCAGGGTCGATAGCAGGTTCGATTTGTGCAACTATTTTTATGGGCAATTCATGATGTGGGAGAATGATGATGGATTCAGACTAACTACTGTGTGCAAGATACTATGTGAATGCCAAGGAAATCTGCACAGCGGTATCCTTCCGCTGCTCCTCCCCCAAATCCTCTAAGTCCAACACCCGCAACACAAAGACCAAAGTCTTATGTATCTTGGCTTTATCACGCTTGCCACCCCACACATCTCTTCAAGCCGACAAGGATGCACGCAGTTTTGAAATGACCCTCCAACAAGCTCAATCAATTACATCAACGTATTCCCTACATGAGGATGCGATGCCCGAGTGAGCACCTGTCGTACAGGATTCACCATAATCACAGAAAATTTCATCGGAATCAATCATCGCCACAAGCGTACCATCCTCGATCACATCATTGGCTTCCGCTTTGCTGAAACAGCCTAGAGGGCCGCGTAGTCAGTTCACGTTCTGATAGATATGTCGTGCTTACCCAAGGAGACTGACTAACCAACTTAGATACATAGACTCCCTATCCATTCTATGACGTGAGGAGAGATCGTCGCTATCCCCCAGAGACCTTAGGGAGAGTGATGACCTGCAGGCGCCTCCACCATCCGGCGACATCTACCCAATGACGTTTGTAGATACGGACCCCACCAGCCTTCAGTGACCATGCCAAAGTGAGTTTTTGAACACCTCTTAGTTGTCTCAGTGCCTTTTTCCCCCGTAAAAATTCAAGGTCATTCATGTGTAGTGTAGGTATATTCATGGACGTGTCTGGATGAATAACAAGTGTGAGATGATGAATGTTGAGGCTTTTGGCTAGAGTCCATCTTAGAGCAGGCGCTTTGCCCCAGAGCCCCACTTCAATGGATATCGGGTAGCTCTTGGCTTCTGTAGGCATACGCTCAATGTAATCCTTCAGCTCATCGAGATTGTAGAAGACGAAAGAGGCTTTCGAATAGTGTATATCGATGGCTGTTTTGCGAATTGCTCGGTTGGCTCCAAGATATAGTCGTAAATTGGTGTGTCTTTGTAATTCTTGTCGTTGAGCAAGGCGGAGCCTAGAATCTGACCATTTATCGTGCAGCGGCAGCTGCCTCTGAGGTCCAATAGCCTCAGAAAAGATTGAACGGAACACTTCAGCGGGCACATCGGTGAGTAGAGCCATGGTAGATCGTAGTGGAGGTTGAATATTGATGCCAAAATGAGCTTCTGTACCAATCTTGGCCTTGTACAAAGTGCCGGAACTCCTTTGGTGATCGCGCTATGCTATTTCTTAGACTTAGATCACAAGGCACGGGTTTTCGGCCCAGACGAGTTGAATGATTCCTGACTTTTCAAGTCTGTAGGGGAGTTCAATTAAGAAATAGAGCCTTCTAAGAGCACATGTGCTATTCAATCAGATACAGGTCATGAAGTGTAGTGGTACAGTCGGATGTCGAGGTTTGGGTTCTGTGTGGTGAGGTGAGTCGAATAGTAGCGGCTAACCTTATTAAGCTTTCTAAGTCCTCGTTCGATTTGTCTTCACATCTGTAACGGCGCAGACCCTGTGCCCCGCGCTTTTGGCTTGCGCTTCGTGAGCGCTGTCGTTGTCGGTAGCGATAATGGGGTGGAGATACGGCAATGGAGCACGTCGAGTTGTGCCATTCACAGCGCATTCTTTGGTCTTTTCATCTTTTCTTTGGCTCCTACTGACGGGCGCGTTCTCCTCCATCGCCGCACTTGGGAGTAGGTGAAGGAGTGGGTTCGGGAGCGCCATCTGCCTTGGAGATAATTTCGTTGATTTGGTGGTACCGTGTAGATCGTATACTACTTGCTGCTCTCGAATTCTACAGTTGCCACATATTTCTCGTAATCTGCCAGAAAGCTTGCGATGAGTAGATGGCAGGATTGGATACTCTGATCTGCGCACAGCATCTGGAGATCTGTAATCGCCGCAGCTTTCATCATTGATTTAATGTCAGTACCTTCATGTTATGTAGGGTAGGAGCTTCTGTTGTACTTACGTAGTAATTGCCGCATGCCAGATTTCATATATCCGCCGCCGTTTGGTATAAAAGGTAGAAGGACTAGAAGCACTCAGCGTAGCCGCTTCTGAGTTTGAGGCACTTGTGCCTTTCGATTCCTTATAGTGACGCAGAATGGCCATGCGGCTATGGCACCTTTGTGCTGTGCGAATTCAATCTTGTCTGAGGACAGGAGCGGTGGCACTGTGGTAGCTTCGTCCAGAAGCTTTTCTTGTGTCTCCCACCACCAATCACCGACACTCAGATGTCGGTATATTCGCGCTTCACGTTGCCGTCGTATTGGCACACAGGTTCAAATATAGTCTCACCTTTGAACGGGCGCTGTTTCATGAGGAAATGGATCGTCTTAATGACTTCACGGTATAAGATGTTGTATCCGTTTGATACAATAGTACAACTTGGCTGTCATAGAAGAACCTATCCTGACTAACTTTGTCCACGTTTTTCTTGTGGACGTATGGGGCGAGCGGATAGTCATATGTATTTGAGAACGGGCGGTACTCTCCTTTATCTTTGTTAATAATTTGCGGGTATGCGCCGAGCTCTGCAAGTCAAGGTCAGTGCTTACCTTGTCAGACTTAGAAGCTATCCCTGCGCGACGACTACTGCGCTCTAGAAATTTCTCCACCGGTACACATAGGGAGATGGATAGTAGTGGGTTGCGGGCGGTATTGGGCGGTGTCTTGGTATTTCCTCTTCCTCAATCCAGATATTCCACGCCCAGGCCGGTTCGGGGGTGTTGACTCCATGCAGGTATAGACGTCTTCTGGACTAAGCGTAAAAGGCATAATATTGAACCCTTTTACATTGTCTAATCCGTCAGCCGTATCGCGTTAGTATGTCTGCGTCGCCGGTCTCGTGGATCCCGGCCGTGGCGGAGGTGGAGAAGGTGAAATTCGCGGTTACGTGCGTGGGGAGCCATAGAGGATAGGGCAAGTGCGCGATGTATCTACCTAGTGTACCTATTAATATTGGTGAAACGCCGCCCACAATTCCAAACAGCTGCAATACTCACCATTATGCTAGGAACAGAGACAGGTGCTTCAGTTGCTGTACATTCGGGGTTGCAGATCGAGCTTTTCCTTCGGAGAAACCCTGCCGAAAGTTGGTCGCCAGGGGCGATAAACTCGGTCCCGGGAAGACCCAAAGACAAGGGGATTCTAGTTCGGCAGGGGTAGAAGGATGATCAATTCTAGTGGTGGGGGAGGCCCTTGCAGTTCAAAGTCTTGCGGAGGACTTACTGAAAACCCTTGGGATCCTCGACTTTTGGTAGAACCGTCCTCGCCATCATCTTCGGAACACTCCGAACTGACCTGAGACTCCACCTCCTCGATTCTGCTAGGGGCTGCTAGAGCAGTTTTTTGGTATATGAGTAAGTTATGGTCCTTGCAGAACACGAGTTCGGGGCCAACGACGGTGCGGTGGTTCTCTCCAATCGATGCATCTCCAACCATTATCGCAGATAGCCGAATAGATATAATGGCATCGACGGCAGATAGCCATGGTAAACCAAGCATGAGGCTGCGATGTTCGGTCTCACCAGCAGAGGTGATATTGGTTACGGCTGGTGCCATAAAACAACGGATGTCCCGCACGATGCCTTCCACTGCTAAAGGTACCCAGACCCAATGATGCAGCAGGGTATCCCGGTGATCAGCAGTTCGCATCGACAGGCTTTGGAAGCCTATCTCTGAAAGTGGTCGAAGTGTGAGATTTAGCTTCTTAGCAAGGCCACTAGATACGATATTCAGCAGAGCCTTGGTCAGCTTGAACATAGCGTTTGTCCAATTAGACCTCAGAGCCATCTTGATTGAGTATGGTACAAGGCACCCTGAAAGCCTTATCAACCCCTAGCAGGTTGCTAATGAAACGTGTGTGCTTTTCGTCCTCGTTGATAGAGGTGCTAGACACAATAGCCTATGCTACAGGAGGCTGGGGTCTTGCTTGAGGTTGGAAGAATTGTGCAATTTGAGTCTGAGGCATCTGCTGCTGGTACTGTTGAGGCACCGGCGGAGGAATGTTCATTTGGGCACCTGTTAAAGTGGTGGCGGCATTTGTTGTGGCATATGTTGTGCCGGCTGTGGGAGCTGTGTGTTGAACTGCGGCTGGAACTGACTGAAGGGATTAGACTGCTGGGCATCAGGCTTTCTGCCCTTGGTAGCCTTTGTCTTCGAGACACGAGTGCACAACCGCTTCAGCTCTTTGCACACTGCTGGAGACCATGCTATAAGGTCTATCTAAGTCATGTCGATTTTTTTCGTCTGCAAGACATGACGGATCGAAACGGGTGAGTCATATTTCCCCAAAAGTCATTGAACATGCCTACCAATGGCTGAGGCTCGGCCTTTTTGCCTACACGTTTCTGGCCCTTGACTTTTTGTCGATCATTGGATTGGAATTGAAAAGCCGGCTGCTGCTGGCCAGGATCCTGCGGTGGTAAGCGCTGATCAGTGTGGGGACTCTTATTGGGTCCAGATCCTTCACCATAGTTGGCATCGATAGCATTAACATTAGCTTCCGTAAGGTCCGAGTGTCTAAGGCTTGATGGGTCTGGTAGCTTTGATTGGCTAGCAGGCTGCTTTGAAAGCCAGCACAACAAAAGGTAATAGCATTTGAATTCGGCGAGGCCGATGGTGGTGCTAAAGCACCGGATATCATAGGTGTAGACGCTGGAGATGTCTAAGGAGTGGACCTAGCAGGGGTTGAAGACATTGATGTACCAAAGGGGTACACTCTGCCATCGAATTCCCCATAGCCAGCAGTAGCGAAATTGACTTGTGGGGGAGTATTGAACATGAGTTCTCGCGAATATGGCTGCTCCTACGCCGGCGACACTTCATCGTTGCATTTTTCAGATATGTGGCCCAAATGACCACACTTGACACACAGGCTTGCTACCATTGATGCAAGGGTTCTTAGAAGTCGATCGATCAGGCATGGGTTTGGGTGTAGGCTGATAGGTCTGTCAGCGCGAGGCTCTAATAGGGCCAGCGCCATTGGCTCTATTAGGGTTCTGTGCTAAGATCGTGCTTTCATATGCCGGCGGTGTTGCTTGCATAGGCGAGTTATCAGCTGATTTATCAACCGGGGTAGTGAACTTCTGGAGGTACCCTGACCTTTGACACATGATATGTCATCAGGCGTGCTTCGACTTCGTGTTTTGGTAAGTTGCGATGCACGAGGTCCTTGTAGAAAGCTAGTTCGTCCGCTTTAAGTTCTTCCTCTAACAGCTTCCGAACTTCGATATTCGTGCGTTGGGTTTCTCCAGCAAGGGTGTAGATATTTTTTTAAAAGACCTGTCAGGCGATGCCATACCCCTGGCAGCTTCCTTACGGATAGTGGAGTCTGCAATGCCCTTGACAAGATGCTGTCCAGCACTTCAGCTTTCAAAGGGTGGAGCCGAGTACCCGTGCTAGAGCGATCCTTTGCTTCGACGCGTTGCATAAGAGTGGTAACCCGTTTGTAATATGTAGCAAGGGATTCCTCCGACCGCTGCTGAAGGTCTCCTAGCTCCACACTGAAGGGTATTGGGGCAACGTCGACTGCCTTCGAGGGGAACCGCTCGCGGAGTAGAGATCTGATACGGTCGACGGTCTGCTGAGTTGGATCCTCCTCATTTAGGAGTTCAATAGCATTGGGGTGACTTTCAGCCCATTCCTCAGCTTCATCGACGAGTAGCATCCGCTGCGCGGATTTCGTTGTTTTGGCCTAGCTTCCCCCCTATGATCTAGCCTTGCCACATGGTGCCATTAGCCCCCGTCAGCGATCTGCTGGAAGAAATCCGCGCAGCTAGGCCTGAGCTTCTGAGGCTAATCAAGTGAGGAATAAAGATGAGAATTTTTGAAAGGAAAAGTGGGTGGCAGTTGCTTTCCGTGGTTCAATCCTTGGCTCTTTCGGAACTTCGGACCCCGCGTTCTTGCCGTGCAAGTGAGTCGAAAAATGAGGTCTTGTACGAACAGAATTGTTTTGAGGCGTAGAGTGTGTAGAGTGTAGCTGTGCAGTCCAATTGTATGGTTCTCCAGTATCGCAGCCTTGTAGCAATCTGATATTGAGGCTCTGCAGCTGCTGGCCGCTCGGTGGTCGTCGTGGTGTGATGATGATGGACGGGGAAGCAGTCGAAACGTCGTCGAAGGTCAGTTAAGACAGAATTTACAGAATTTCAAAGTAACGAGATCACTCCGTAATGCTAATGGTGGGGAGGCTCCCTACTTAAGCTATTTCCTATGACTAGGTAGGTAAGGTACCTAGTCTGCCAATCACACCTTCCTTCTGACCCTGCAGAGATCGATACTAAAAGTCTTGATTTGCGCTAGCAGTCTTGGCATGTTGAGCTCTCAGCCCTATAAGCCTACCCCCTAAGAGGGATGCCTAGACAACAGCCGCTTGGGCGTAAAAAATAGCGTATATTGAAGCCGAAAAAATCCATCAATGGGGCCTACAGGGGTTGATGACCCCTATAAGCGGCCGCTAAGAAATTTATTCAGGGCCTGTAGGTCCCCGAAGTCTCCGGGCTCATTCCAGGGAACTGATGTCTTGCTAGGGTTAGGGCTTGCTCAAAACAGTTAGCGCTAATCAAGACTTTCAGTGTCGGTCTCTGTATATCGGGGTCCTTCGCTCCCTCTAGGCATCAGTCTCATAGGGCCAAAGGCTTAGTTAGCTTGACAATCAACTCAGTCCTGTGGTGGGTGGAATACCCGAAGTTCTTCCGTAGTAGGGCTGCGACACGTCTGAGCCCAGAACTCTAAAATCCTCTTGATCAAAGAATACTTTTCAAAACATACCTCGCATCCTATTAGTATAGGGATTTGGCGTATTATTCTATTACTCGGCGCTTGTTTGATACTAAATCTAGCGCCGAGTAGTAAAATAATACCCCAAATCCCTATATTGATAGGATGCGAGGTGCAGGTGAAATGGATTTTTGTATAGATCAGGCGATTAACGCTGTTCTTGGCGTTTTGGACTCAGACGTTTTGGGTATTCCGCCCACCACCAAAACGTCTGAGGACTCAGGCAAGCAAGGAAGAATACAAGAAATCTAAGAAGACTATACTACCACGATGCAGTCATCACCCTCTAGAGCGCAATAGCCTCTTTCAACACATCATCTCCTTTTTTTCCTTACCTGGCCTCTAGCGCTAATTTTCTCACCAGCTCAGCCCGTTGTTGTCGAGAACGGGCCGCTACAGCCATACCTTTTCAGCAACCCTCCCTGCATAGTAAGTCGATAGAATGATCAAGTACTTAACTGGTCGAGCCGCTAAAACCCTATACGGCGTGTCGTACCTAGAATATCGCGGCCAGCAAAAGTTTCATCTCTTATCAAATTCTTTCCCACCAACCCCGTTCCCAAGCTATGCGACTTGATGAGCAAGAAATCCTCGGTCCATCAGATGACCCTGCCGTCAACGCGAAACAAAAACCACACTATGCGAAACGCAGTCTCAATCAAATTTTAGATGAGGTGGAGAGCAAGGGTAGTTCAAGCTACAACCGTGGTCCTATCGAATATCGCGTACCTGGTCCGCACCTCCCACATGAAGTTCCGACACCATTCAAGATCTTCAGCGTCTTCTTTGCACTTCAACTACTCCATCCAATTGCGGGTATTACCAACAAAAAAGCAAATATGTGGTAGAGGGTTCAAGCACTTCGGCGATACCAATCCGGGAGATCAAGACATGGCGGAGGATGGTTGGAACCCGACGAGCACGGACTACCATTTCGGGCGATTTGATTGTTTTTGCGCTTCCTCCTGCAGCTTTCACCAGCGTTCACACTAAAACCTGCTGTACAAGAGGACCCGGTGGGTGGCCAATACTTTTCCTCGGCTCCATCTGCCATCAATCATACACCCTCATCCAACTTGGTTCCGTAGCTGACAAGCGAGGGTCCATCAGACTGTTTCACCCCATCAAGCAAAGTTTCCCTACATTCCACTGTCATCACGCTACAAGGACTGGGAGACTCTCAGCTGATGACTCCATAATTAAGTTCCAATGAAAATATAACTTATAAGACTCGCCAACTCATCAAAGCTATAGTACATCTTTTTTAAACAACATTTTAAAAGCCTGTTTCCCCAGATTAATCAAGAAAACTTTTGAGAAAATAAGTCCATTCGCGACTCTATTACAAAGGGGTTTCATATCACCTTAATTCTCTTCCGCAGGAAGAAGGAATCTATCAGCGGGCCAACATATCTTAAAGGGGGTAGTCACTCTGTTGTATTCTCAGCAAGTATTGTTCAATTAGTGTGGCTCTAGTAGTCTTCGGTGTAGCGCTCCACAGTTAATATATATAGTATTACACGCTCTACTTGTCTACTTGCCAGCATGCCGTACCCATTGCCATTGAGGATAAAAGCGTTAATGGCTTGTTTTATAGGAGGCTTTTTCAATGGAGAGCTATACACGCCTTGCACCGTACTATGCTCTGTACTGCTAGATCGATCATACCATTTAAAACCCCCGGTGGTTCTTGCTCCATTTATACTGACTATATACCAACAAGGGAGGCAAACAATTATTGACTTCTCATAGGCAAAATCAAGCATTATATTATTATGGTACTTAGTCTATCGCTAATACGACCAACGGCAGTGACTCTTCTATCATGGCGGTCAATTAGATAAGGCACCCCCTTACCCTATATTGTAGTCAACTACAGAACCCATTACCCACCAGTTCGACCGCCGTCCTTTCCTCCTTCCCCTAACAGTTATGACGTGGCGAATCGACAATGAAAACTATCGCAACCACTTAAACTCGGGAGTTTCGAAGTCCTAGGAAGGCCACAGGCTTGATGAGGATTATAAGCCGTCCTAGTTTTAGTCCGCCGGAGTTCTCAGCCGCGTCGCCAATTGGTATTGTATAAAGTCCACAGGTCATGGCAGCGTCAGCTCTAAAAGAATGGACCGTCGTACAACGCACTGTGCAGGCAAGCCGGGTTACGCAGTCAGTCGCAATTAGGCATGGACAGCAAAGTCGAGGCATAATTGATCCAATACTTTTTTAAGGAGGATACTTTAGCTCAAGGCCAGGGTCCACAAAGACGGCGAAAATTCCGGCGCATTCGACGAACTTTGGCCGTATCCGCATCGGGCAGGTATGCAATCTTCTTATGACCCTTGATTAGCTGTAGGGGTACAGTAAATTACGCTGTAATCTAGGTACTAACCTCGGTGCGTAGGCCATATCCCCCTTTCCCTCATCCTTTATTCCGAGCCGATTTTGACAGATGGTAATCACATCCTTTGTGCAGGAGGGCTGTTGTCATGACAATGTATTTTGCGAAGGCCGTAGCAGTAACGATCCTAAGCCATATCTCCTCCGCTACCCTCTGTCGGACTAGCCGGATCTTGACCAAGGTACTCGTTTGATGTGAGACCGGCACAATCCGTTAAATGCTGAATCTTGGAGAAGACTGATTTGGTCGAGCGTGGCTTAAGACTCTTCCTTATATCCGAATCAACGCTGCCACCACTGCTCTTACGATTTTGTAGTACACTCCTTATACTTTTCAGTATTGTCTTCTGCTCGCCATCAGCTAGATCTTCCCATGAGGCTTGTTGCCGTGTGTAAATATCTAATCGTAGTTAGTCAAACAACTCTCTACTCCTGATCTCAGATCCTACCTTTTCCCCAACCTCTGTTCATTGGCATCCTCTCAAATTCACCATTATGATACTTGTACAGGGCGAAATAGAGCAGCAAGCAGTGGAGCCATAAAAATGGAGCGTCTATTTGATCAATGAAATTGTCAATCTTTTGACCACGGCGGGAGTCCGTAGATAGCCAGAGCTCCCAAATGATGTCAACTATCTGAGGGGCTCCAAAGCGAATCTTTATTCGATTAGCCACAATCTCGCGAACAAAGAGGGAAGTTTCGACTTGCACTTTTATGATCAGGGTGCAATAGTTCATCCTCATCTAGGAGATCCTGAACTCTGTCACTGAATTTCTTCCTTGACGCTTCCTTGACCCCATTTTGGTTCTGCCATTGATCATTGTGTTGTCCGGAGCTTTTGACATTTTCCCACTCCTTTTCAAGCCCGTATATGGGGAGTATGACTTTATCCGCCATTTTGACTAGTTCGCGGAGTTTTTGAGCTGCTCGAGTACCCATCTGAAGAACATTGTCAGCGAGAAAGATTACATTATATTGAGAGGAGGCATACCTCCTTTCCAACGGCGTGAGAGGCTTTGGGGATATGAATTGGGTATTGTTGCCCAAGTAATTCTGATTCTTCTCTGACTGCCTTCTCCCACACCTGCTGTACTAAGACTGAAGTAGGTTTGCTAAAACCAAAGGCATTCTTAAAGAATACAATTTCATCGATGTAAGGATATGCAAATTTGAGGATTCTCTTCTCCTGCTCCTGCAACCGTGTCTTAGAGCTTTGTTGATCAACAACCCTAGCTTGACTTCCGTCGGTGATCATCACTTCATCTAATGGAGCCTGTGGAGTCCTTGCGGGTGTTTGTCTTGACGTACTCGACTTGCTAAGAGGGCCAGACCTCTTGTTTTGGTGATCTTCTCTTAGACTAGAGGATGTAATCCCTTGATATCTTGTGAAGCTCACGGCTTTAGCAGTCTTAATCGTGCGACCGCCAGTACCATTCATTTCTTTTCCTGCCCCTGGTAGTCCTGCATCTTCCGATGACCGCTTGTAGCGCTTGTTCTCCAATAAACCAGCTGTAGGCATCTTTCTTTTCCTTTCAGCGCTTGTAGTGCTCCTCAGGGCGTATACCTATATCCCATAGTCGACGTCAGCCTCAAAAGGACCAGATACGCCAGTGTCAATAACACAGGGACATACCGGGTCAGTTATGGTTTGAGGTTGAGCTACTGAAGCCATCGCCGAGACCCTTTCTCCGAGTGTTTGGACAGGTAGCGCATCAATTCGTGAAGCAGGTCTTATCAACGGCTGAGTCAACTCTGTTATAGCTCACGTCGTGGCTAAGGATTGATACACTCTGAAACGAGATATAATAAAGCGTTGGTTCTCCGTCTTGTAGCAGTTGCAGAATTTTCGCTAATCCTTGGCATTCGCACTTGCAACCGTCACCATAACCTCCTAGAGAGAAGTTGCTCTAATCTAGTAGATTTGTATACAAAAGTTGTAGATCAAGCTCTTACAATTCTAAATCTATATTGCTTGTTCAATTTAGGCAAGGTATAGTCATGATGTTAAGGGTATAAGTTTCTAAAATTTTAGTGCAGTTGTCACTATTCAGCAAAGTAGGGCGGAATCAGCGATGTTCACTCAAAGTTTAGCCAAGCCCGCATCTTTTCGCTACATCTTTTAATATTCAATCCACCAGCCCAAGGCCAACACAGAATATATACGAATAGCGGAGTCAAGCGAGAATATACAACAAGCAGTGAGTACCTCCTACGGCTGCTAGTCCTGAGTTTTAGGCGATCTGGTTGCGGTAACTCGGTCTTTAGACAAACCAGGACCATATCCATCTGAGGCAATCCCAATTGTTAGACGATTCTACCGACTCGGACCTAGGTAGTGGAGCGATCGATGCAGACTTGTCTAAGAGGCAGAAATAAGAACTTCAAGAGCGGCTTGATATTGTGATTGAGAGCTTCTATATCTCGCTTGATGCTATCGCCAGTACATACGGACTGTCTACAAGTCGATTTGACCGTAAGGCCCGACTTCGGGCCTCCAATTGATGTATTAGTGCAAAGAAGAAGCTGTCGATATGAGGTCTATTCATTAAGAGAGCGCAAGCAACTCTAAAGACTGAAGACCAAAAAATAGTGGCAGAAATGCTCAGGCTGCAAGTGAGCAATTCCGCAGGTTATCTGAGGTAGAGAAGATCAGTCTCCAGAGAGAGGTCGACCAGTTGAATACAGAGACAGCCTAGACATCTTCAAAATATGAAAGACAGGTGCGCAAGATATACGAACAAGCAAAGAAGCTAGTAAGTCTTTTGTCCGCCTCGTTCCAACATGAGCCGAGGTGATATGCTAACCCATATCTTCGGTGACCAGATGCAAAGAATTGGACACGGAAATTTCGATCTGGTCTGCTGATCCTCGGGTAGAGGACTGTGGAAGGCCAAGCAAGCCACATGTATTCTCAACCCCAGCAGGCTACAGACACACCCTCATGTGCGACGAGAGGGGTGTAGGCCCAAAGTCGTTCGTTCAACTCTGCGGGGAGCTTGAATACAATCGGAATCACAAAGGCATAACACTCTCAGAGACTGTCGTCCCAGATCTGGGGCCGTTGAAGACCACATCAATACCGCCAGATGCTGGGCAGAAAAAGGACCTTGTTCGCTCTGCGGTAAATAAAGGCTTGTTATCTATGCTGAATAGATCACTGCCACCAGCGGAGCAGCAAAGAAAGCTTCCAGCCAGAGGCAAGTGGACCAGATTCCTGCAGAATCGCCGTTTGGAGCTCTTCAGTCACGACACGAGCATAAATTGGGTCGATATTGGGAACCGTCGAGGTCCGGGCGGGGAGATATGGATAAGAAGCTTCTGGATGCATTGGAACATGGTCACCTTATCATCCGTACAGCCAGAGATGGTACACCATGCCCCTGAACACGTCAGTGATTTACCTTAGCATAGGCGACCCTATTTGCGTTTGGGCGTTGCGCTTGCTCTAACTCTACAATACGCTCAGGATAGCGAGGGTGGATGAGGGCCAACATGAGGGGGGAAAAGACGCCAAAAAGTATCGCCACATATTCAGCTGTCATGTTGCCCGCTTCCGGTGTTTCAGTAGTGGTAGATACCGACTTAACACATTGTTCGGTGGGGGCGGCCAAGGCCGCACAAAATCCGCGCTATACTAAGATTTTTGCGCGTACGGTACTACTTAGCATTGAGGATCAAGTCAATTCAGATCTATGAAAACACTATGCTGAAGTATATGACGTTCGCGAAGCATCGTGAATTTACATAATACTATAAGCTTATCTACAACATCATGGCTGAAGCATTCCGAAAGTCTGCTGTACCAGGATAATACATAATTTTACCTGGTCTTCCATCGATCATGATATTGGTTTCTTGAATACCTGAAACAATATAATATTGACAATTATTCCTTCTCCGAATTCCGATGTCAAATAAGCTATCCTAGGATTGTAAGTACATGGACGTGGATATTGGCGCGTTGAGAGCTACTTCTACTAACCATTCGCAGGAAGCATCTTATATTGATCTTCAGCCCCAATAACGATATCCTAGTATTCAACAGTCTTTACTGCGCAGTGTTCCCTCACAAAACGTCCATCTCAGGCCTTCGTCGTTCATGCGTCAGCTTGCTGCCATATGTGTACCAAAATCCAGGTCCAAGCACTTAGGCCATGATGGGATCATTTGCGTATCTTTATCAAAGTTCATTCACGCCGCCATATAACCAAAAGCCTTCGGCTCATCCCCCAAGCCGGTAGGTGCAGGGTTTGCCTATGAAGCCTGCATAGACGCGCTGCACTTTTGGATACCTTTGCACCCTTGAAGGCCTTCACACGATACCTTCAGAAAGGGCCGCCTGCATAGACGCGCTGTATCTGTTGGATATCTTCACACAGGCGCTTTGCACAAGGCTTTTGCGCAAGGGTCCGAAATCCCTAGCGCCACTTCTATTTCATACTTCAATGTGGCTTGTATCTTTCTGTATCTGGCCCCTTATAGCGGTCCTCTCTTTCATGTACACACTATCACATATGTTCACTCCACTTGTGCGGCTCTTTTTCAGTTGCTTATCTGGTATTCCGGAGACGCGGGAGTAGGCTTGAGGATATGGTAGGTTTATGAGAGCATAGCATCCGAAGGCTCTTGCAGCTTTATTGTTTTGCTTGCTGTTAAATCTGCTTTGAGAGTTAGCTACGCTGCATTATATTTTGACGTCAAAGCTGGTTTGTTGTACCTTTTTACTCAATGGTGATGTTCATGGATAAGAGCGAGAGGCGACTGGTAAGGTAAAGGAACGAGCATTAGAGGTAGGAAATCACTCAAAAGTCGGCTTGAACATGCCAGCATAGCCATATCTGAATGCAATTGTTGCGGAATGGTAGACTGTGCTGGCGTAGAAGGAGCATGGAATTCGACGATAGAAATTTGTGCAACGACCGTCCGAGTCGGTCCGAGACCGTGGTCAGACGTAGGGCCAAACGGGGCCAAACCCTAATGCCTGTCCTACGGTTTTACAAGCTGACGCGGGCGCCAGCTACATAGTTCTAAGCAACAACCCCATGCCCATTGAAACAATTCATGAGAAGCGACGCCCATCACATCTCACTGGCTTATGGAACCAAGGCCTATCGTACTGCTGCATCGATGACGCCAGGGTCTAGGCTAGGCAATTGTTGCCTTCACATACCTTTGGGAAAGTCAATGTCGAGCCTTTACAGATGTTATCAGCCTATATCCGATTGTGACCTGTGCTCTCAGATCTCTTCTCAGTCAAAATGTTGACCTGCATGTTTGCAGCCGCGTCCTATGCAGGTACTTGGTCATATCGTCAAACTCTGTGACGCCATAACTCCGATTACTACAGGCGTTGACTCGCCCTGTTCGGTAGGCTGCAGTCCATCGGCATCGGCACTTGCGAGCTGGGGGCATTGCCAGCTATCGACCTGATCTTCATTGCACTTTACGGCTGTGTTTGTCCGAGGATCACGACAATTCGTATGCAAGATGGATGACATGGGACAAGCTGCTTCCTTAGTGTGCTCTCGCCAATGGCTAGGATGATCAATCTCTTGCAATGCTACAGCAATCATTCAGCAGATACGGTTCGATATCCCTCGATATTTCTTATGGGCTAAATGGCTTGGCTTTGTGGAATGTGATATATCATACCTACAGCCCTCGAGTAGCCAGCACAGGTTCTTCACCGTAAATGGCGCAGGCCTGGCCTCCCTTAAAACGCATACGGACCCTAGGTTCCAGTGTGCCTCTGTTCGTCACACCCTGAACAACTGCTTAGGAAGGTATTCTCCCAGAACCGCTACAGGTAAAGCTGAGCTACGTGTCTTCATCAACTAGGTAATTTAAGCTGTGGCCTCTTTACTACATGAGAAGCGTAAACCCAATATTTGTGATTTGGCTAATGATCGTCTTCATAGACTCCCTTATACTCTATCGGAGGAACATTCAAAAGCCCTCTTTATAAGAGTCGTTGGATGAAGAGGCAGATATTGTATACAATGGACGGCAAGCGCAGATCAGCAAGACTCATTTCGAAGCCATACCGATCACTGGCCGCCGCTATCCCAGCAGAGGACGCCGCCTCACAACTATTCAAAAGGTTCTGCCGAAGCGAGCTGTTAAATTTGCTTAAAAAACGGGGCCTCTCTGCGTATGGGCCGTATGGACAGCGTGGCACAAAGACCAAAGGGGAGTTGGTTGATCTCCTTACCGAGGACAGGTGTATCCAGGCAACATTACGTGACACTAAGTCTCCCGATTATCGTTGTACATTGCGCCAGTGCAAGAAGATCTTTTCTATTGTACGGCACTCAGGGAATGCAGGTGGTAAAAGAGCCGAGGTCATCAAGAGAGGTGATAAGCGGGCGAAGGACTTAGCCACTGCCCTGACAGAGAAATATTGGTCAAAAAAGGCTAAGCCAGTTATTATACCACTCACATTTGTACAGTGGAAGTCTACAAGGGATCTCCCAATCATACCACGAGTCAGACTGCGGGACAGGAGGTCCGAGTCGCAAGCCGATCATCAAATGGGCTTGGCCATGAAAAACTTGCACCCTGACGAGTCAGTATGTTTTCTTATCCAAGGCTACGATGGTTTCTGCAGCAAGCTTAGCAGCTGGAAGAAGTTACAGGACATGTATCCTCGCAATGACTTTTTACTAGCGATTCGTGAGCGGCATAAGCGTTTGAGGGGAAGGCTATCCACTCAAGCATGGCTAGAGGTACGTAAAGACTGGGTTGGCAATTCTGAGGATGAGTTATGGGCTGTCTTTAAACTCCGGCGGCTAGTGGGATCAGAATACCGCGAAGCCTTGTCGGCCGCAGAAAGGCACCTCATAGAAGGAATGGAAGAGGCCTACAGAGTGCGGAAAGATCTCCAGGAAGTCTATGCCAGAAAAGAGCTGAAGCCTGGCAGGCATGTTCAGAGTTTAGGGGCCATCTCCGCATGTTCGTTACCATGACCATAGAGAAGCAGTAATTGGGATAGTACAGGGTCGGTCTCTGTTTGAGACTTGCAACAAGTTCCATCTTTCTATTTGTTCGTCTATTTGTCTGTATACCTATTGAATGAACGTGTACCTTCTCAGACTTATGAGATTACAAACGCTGTCCATCTATTGCATCCCAACGTTCGCTCTCCCCTTTCACTAGTGTAAGTCAACCACCTTACCACTAAACCTATTATGGTATGAGCTTATGCCAAGCTTCATTATCCGGCACTAGTCCTCGATCTTCAAGCTAGTAAAGTCTAGAACCGCAAAACTCCCACATATTCAAAAGGCGACATCTTTCTTTTTTAATTAGGCAATCAGATCACCAAATTTCACACGGTAGGATCAGTGACTTAATTATATGCCTGCAGATCATCTAGCTATCAAAAATAAATCCGACCCGCGGGCAAACATGCCAAGACCTTGCACTTTTACGGTGATACAAGCTGGTCTAGGGGCCGGCGAGGCTCTAGGTGTAGGGGCCATGCCCGGAGCACCCCTATAGATAGTGGCCTAGGGGCGATATGGGCATGCCACCTAGGGCCACCTCCCCCATAACAACCATATTGGCCTACAAGCCCCATGAGGCTTAGCTCTCGAAAGGGGTTGACTTACCACCAGTCAAAGGGAATAGTACGGGGTTGCACTTTTTACTAATTACCAATAATGGTAGCACTGCCGGCTAAGGTAGTCTCAAACCTACCCCTACCCCCTGCTCCCACTAAGCAAGCCGGCTTCAAGCTACCATCTAGTCTACTGCATCGACTAATCGATGGCCATACTAAGCTATTCCGAAATTTGGGATTACCCCCAGAAGGTCTGAACGAGAGTGTACGAAAATGAGGCAAAGATCGAAATCTTTGGTGGTGGCCCATCCAAAATCGCGAAAAAAGTCGAGAAAAAAGTCGAGAACATTTGGATTTCGCTGCTTCAGAGGCAGCGATATGCCAACCATATGTATATATAGTCTATTTAATAGGTGGAGGGTACCTTTCCATGTCGCTGAAGAAGCCCATGAGGTCTGTTTCTCCATTGAACCATTGAATAATCCCTAATTGCGTGATACGCTTGTTTTTTTGTGCCCAGCTCAAAACGCGTTTTTTCGAAATTTTCAATAGCTTTTGTAATTTGACGAGCCTTGATACCCCGTTTGAATATGATGTTCTCTATGTATATGTGATCCTCTCTGCCAAATTTATAAGGATTTTACCATGGTGTTGTGGAGAGTTCATGTTGTTGTTGGATGATGTGGGCGGGATTTGGTATGCGCGGTAGGATTTGGTATGCTTAACGCACCATGTAATACTAGTAGTACTTAGTTTTATGTTATATATACGCGGACTTGGAGGTACCTTTCTTATTCCTTAGTATATAGACATGGCTATTAGGAGCACTGGTGGTAGTAGTGGATAGGATTTTTGCGCCCGGGGCCAAAATCCTAGGTCTTGGCATCTTTTTCGCTCAGGCCCGCTGCGCGGATTTCCTTATCTCGGCCTAGCTCCCCCCTAATCTGGCCTTGCTCTATATAGGGGGCTAAGGTGGAAATGCACGGCTAGCCAATATAGGCTAGTCATTGATGTAGAGCGGGACTGGAACCAATCTAACTCTACGTTACTCATTCCAAGCAAGATACTATACGAGATTGCTAACCCATCATGAAACGCCATATGACTTCCTCTAGCTATGCCCTTCACGATCAGGATAGCAGAACTCTCGATAACGGTGTCAAGCCAGACAAGCGTAAACGACCCACGCAAAATGAGACGTTAGGGCAACCCCCTAACAAGAGACGGGTAGGTAGTTTAATCATTGAGAATCCTACACGGTACAGCAGATGCTAAAGTCCGGACATAGCGTATCGCAAGCCGGACGAGGTCAGACCCCGTGGGCGGCTCTAATAGATCGGCACAATTCACCACGGTAGAGAACGAGTCCTTGGCAAGGATAAAGAAAATATCAAAGAGAGAGAGCAGCGGTAATAAGACTGTTCAAAGTCCCAGTACTACCAGGATAGGAGCAAGCAGCCGGACCAGCGGGTATATCAAAGGCAGCAGCCATAAGCACGGTAACAGAGGCCAGATTTTTGAACATGGCCAGCATCAAGATAACATCGGGTGCCAATCCCATACCGTAGCACAAGCAGCAGCTGGCAGCAAAGATAGCTTCACATCAGTCGCAGGGAGCAACGAAACAGCCCTAGCATATGACGCAACGGAAGAAGAAAGCCGACGCAGCATAGCAGCCACATCCACAAATTATATCAGGGCTGGGAGCCTTACAAATTGCGTCCGAGAGGAGAGCATAGGGGCCTCGCCGCAGACTGGGGGCCCGGCAACCACTGGTATCAGCGACGCAGTTCGAATACTTGGTGAGAGCGATGATACACGGGCAGCATGCACGGTGGGGAGAGCTGGAACTACCATACCGATGGTTCTCCTGAATACTGTTATAAATAATGTCGTAGACGATGTCACTTTCTTTGAATCGTGGATTGGCCTGACAACTATAGGCAAATCAGCTGATGGTCTAATACAGTCCGTATGGCAAAGGGTACAGTTCCAATGGAGAGAGGAACAGCGTGGGACCATTGCAGAGACAGAATCTGAGCTTTCCTTAACTGGAACATTCAAGAAGCAGGTGGGTTTTCAAATACCTAGCCCCGTCGCCTACATTATGCTAACCTTGGTCAAAAGATTCAAAACAGGCAACAGTATCAACGGGCCAAGCTGGCCCGCACAGCTGCAAACAAGATTCTTGAGTGGTATAACATCGATACAAACGGCCAGACTTTGTCACAGCTCGTCGATCCACCTACAGTAAACGATCGAGTTCGAGACAAGTTACGCTTGAAGATAAGCAAGCAGGTTCACGAACTCCTACACCGAGATCGATTGCTACATCCTAAAGATGCTAATGGTCGAGTACGTCTTGATCTCATTGTAGGGCAATCACAATAGCACACTGATGCCTCTTTAGGTCCATTGGTTTAGGGCTCCCCAAATCGCCAAGCTTATTGAAGAGAGGTGGTTTGCAACCGATTTTTCACCTGGTCGAAAGGATCACTCCCTTATTAACAAGATCACCGACGAGACTATCATAGCATGCGGCGTCATCTTGTACCATTGTCTGCTTGCGTGGGAAGGCGGAAGGTTTCGGAAGAGGCTACTTACGCGCGGTTATATTGAAGGCAAATACCCCAGGTCTGAATAAAGTTTGGATGCTCGATTAACAAGTCGGTAGATATGTTTGAACGACAAAGAGCTGGTTGGTATATATTAGGTCAAGCAGACCGATCTAGAATCATTGAAGACCTTAAGATGCACTTGAAAAGGAACGTTGAGAGCCAAGGTATAGATAGCCTTGAGCCGCGCTCCAGGGAGCCCGTTGTACTTGGCAATGCGCACACAGATAGTAAGTACAGGCTCAATCAAGCCTATCAAAAGATAAAGGGTTAGTAACCAGGAAAATAGGTTCACCTTAGTGGCAAGGCTTATAATATAAATTATTACCTGTGGGCATACATGCTGAATTGTCGCACCCGTCAACCGGGACCCTTTCCAGCTATCGATTTGTCCAGTGGGACAGCAGGTTACATTCTGTGCTGATACCATAGTACTGAATTCCATAGCCTACGTAAATAAGCTGGCTTCGTGCAGAAAAAGAGATCGAGACTCTGAAACATAGTCAGGGCTGGTGGTCTATTTAAGTACCGATTTCCAGATGAACGTTGCGGGGTACATACGACGGTTGCAAGCGTTGCACGCAATGGGTCATGTTCACTATGGGAAGCTTAATGTTTAGGTGGACGCATTGGGTCTGTGAGAGATCAGGTCCTTCCGGAAGCCCAAAGTCCAAAGCGCATGCCAAAGAGATTATCAGCAGATTAATAGACCATAAATTTGATATTATTATCAGGTAAAGGATTTAGGACCTAGCTCCATGCCTACTATCTAGCATTCAACTTCTTAAGAGAAATGAAAAGACTACCTAATTCTTTTCCAAGGAAAGACTTCACGTAGTTGCATAGTCTGCAATGTTATAAATAAGGGTGTGTTGCCGCTTTTTCGGTTGGTAGCAGGGGTCTTGAGTACTTCTACCCCTTGGAAAGGAAACTTCATGTAGTATTACGGTTCAGCCGTGCTTGCCTCCAGGTATGTTAGCCTATGATAGATCTAGCTAGACCTATCAGGATCTAGCATACTCTACCATCCAGCTTGGCACCCGCCGGATATCTCATGCCCCTGTATCTATCGAAATTGTTAGCAAACAACAACTTAAACAATTCTTTGAATATTCTGTACTTAGTATATTATTACCAAGAGCTCATACAGCAACCGATTGTCTCTTATTAAGGGGGAGAACATCACTGAGACACGACGACTCTTATGGAGGGGCAAAGATGTTGTTGAGAGACCACGACTCGGGAAAGATGTTGTTGAGACAC
>NAPT01000429.1:0-25984 GCA_002927785.1 Cladonia uncialis
AAATAATATATATATATAATTTTATAACTCTATAATTTTAATTTTAATTTTATAAATATAATATATAATTTAATTAAAATTCTATATTTAAAATTAAATTTTTATAAAGAATTAAGAATTATTCTAAAAAATCTTATTAAAGTTTCTATTTTTAGTACTAGAAATTAAATTTTAATAAATTTTAAATTTTAAATTATATTTAATATATTTAGATTAGATATTTTAATATATAAATTTTTTAAAAGATTTTAACGTAGTTAAATTTAGATAAATTTAAATAAAATATAGAAATTATCTAGTTTTTGAGTTGAAGTAGCTATAGCTACTCTAGAGCTATCTATCTTACTCTAGTAACTAGGAGAATTTCATCCGAAAAAATATTTGTAGATGCAAAGCTAGTGAAACGAGCCCTAAAAGAATCTCTAAAATAATCAGCTCTAGGGCTCAATTCTGTTGCTCTGGTTACTAGCTTTAGGGTGTCTTCCGGGCTCTCTTCGCTAGTTATAGATCCAGCCCTGTAGAGCTATACAGTAAGAGGGTGAACTCTTCCATGTGTGGCTTGGGCGTGTGATACTATTTCCGTTGGCCTCGCCTGTGCTGAACCACGTAGTCTTAGTATTTGATAATATTTGATTTACCGTATACATATGCAATATATAAGTCCGCAAACCTAATGCTTTCGAGATAATAGCCTTCTAGGACCCTCTGCGTCCAGTCTTCAAAGTCTTCCTCCTCTGCGCATGCTTGAACATCAACATTCAGAGGACCAACCCTTGGTAATTCTCCAATCCTGCCTTAGTAACAGAGTCTCAGTCGCTGAGTGAGGTGTGTTCTTTACGCCGTTGATCGGTGTTCATACCTAGGGTCCGTTTTCTTTGCAGGTCGAAGTTTTCTCTAACATCGAGAGACGAAAAGTGCTTTTAGAATCTGCAAATTGTTGCAAAATATTCTTACTATCCAATTCGCAAGCCATGCATTTTGCTTGTAATAGCGAAACAGGATATTGATTAAGGGATGCAGAAATATCTAGGTTGCATGGGATAAGATAGGTAACAGAGCTCGGGGGTTCTACCTACTTGAGACGTCCTACTAGGTAACCCTAACTTGAATACAGGTACCGCTGTAGTACCCGAGTAGTAGTAGAGCTCCAGACTTGAAAG
The DNA here is from genome assembly GCA_002927785.1 of Cladonia uncialis. NCBI lineage: Eukaryota > Fungi > Ascomycota > Lecanoromycetes > Lecanorales > Cladoniaceae > Cladonia > Cladonia uncialis. The sequence goes on from NAPT01000429.1 coordinate 1,161, forward strand.
CCGCCTAAATTGTAGTCGTCTAGGCGACAAGACTAGCCTCGCGGAGGATCCCGGCCCAAGACTCTAGGGCCAACGTCTTAGGCGGATTTATTTGTTGGAGAGGGCGACCCTTTCATGCGCTGCCCAAAACTTAGGACCCATAGTGCACTATATTGTATGCAGAGAGAAGAGTCGAGGACATTATGTATAAGAATGATAGCGGGTACGTTCAAAACATCATAGGTTATATATTACATAAGCGTTTGAAAAGAATCTCGTAGATGAGGATTGATGCTGAGTTATGATCACCTTTGAATCGCTTATGACTTGGGAACGGCGAGCGCAGATTGTCGCCGAGGACCGCCTAAAGAGAAGGAAATAGGCGGACCCAGTACCAGGCAAGATGCTTACCAAGATGGCCCCAAGAAGGGGAAGTCTCAGAGCTCTGAGGTAAGGCCTATTGGTGAAGGAGGACCCTGCGGAGATCTTAGGGGCGGGGTCTACGCTGTTGGGAGGCATCGCTTTGGGATGGGCTGGGAAGGGATGGGCTGGGAAGGTACCTCAGTATTAGGGTCAAACAATCATATCATAGAAGATCATCGAGGAAGGGAACTGCCTATGATATGGTTCCAACAATTCATAGTTTGCTTCATAGCTGTCGAGAGCTAACTTTTTTTCTTTTAGAATATCGAGTAAAATCGAACAGCCATCTACCTGAGAGATGGGCATAGGCATGGGCATACCTATTGTAGGTACGATGTATTAGTGGTGCTCTTCATGCATTGGCAATCCTCGGCAAGAGCTTTAGCCGTCGTCGCAATGATGTGGCGGGCAGGTTTAGGGACGCAATGGGCTTGAATTTTTATCCGCAGGTTTAAGCGGGTACTGTAATTACTCAAGGGGGATGCTTTAGCAGTGGGAGCCAAAACAGGGCGCTGTGCGATAAGGGGGGCGTAGCCCCGCTCAAGAATCTCTCCGGCCACCCATTTAAGGTACCGGCCCCCCCAAACTTACTTAATTCTTCCATCACCCGAGACACACCCCTCATCCTTACCTACCAACCCCAGCCTATCCCTACCGCAGCATCGGTTCAACAGTGTATACCATCATGGCGCGTCCTAAAAAGATTGATGAGAAGCCAAAGGACTCCGGCAGCCTTCAGATTAGTGTTGAAGATTTCGTTCGCACCAGGAACTCGGTAAGCATAATTCATATTTGTTTTCCATGGGTCTTCGTCGCGACTTGACTCGGTGATCACAACACCACCGCGTCTGCCCGTATATATGTCTCACATCACAATTAACCCCACCAACTTACCAACATCGCAATGAGTCACTCCCGACATTTCATGTTGCCTAATCAACGCGAAAAAGCTCTCAAAGCTGTTGGCCTGCTCAATCTCCCTTGCCAGAACGTTTGCGATATAGCATACAAGCTTGTTCGCAACATTATGTACGGCGCCATAAATCCAGAGCAAAATGAACTGATTATTACGCCTCAGGTGGTCACTGGTTTAGCCACTCTCCAGTCAGCTGTATCTGACCTTTCCCGCGCCTATATCGCCCATACAGATACTGTCATCGGCAGAGGAAATTCTTCCTCACTCGAGCAATTGAACATCTCAAACCCCCTTAGCGGCGAAAATGCTCTTTTCGGCGCGCGTGGGCCCACGCCAGCTCCCACCACCGAAGTACCTGGAGAAGGCAAGAAGAGAAAAAGAGCCCCACATGATAAAAACGCGCCTAAACGAGCGTTGACTCCTTTCTTCCTATATTTGCAAACCGCACGAAACAGCATTGCAGAGGAGATGGGTCCAGGAAAAACAGCCAAAGAAGTCCAGGATGAGGGCGGGAGTAGATGGCGAGCCATGTCGGACGAAGACAAATCTGTAAGTATATATCGCGTTCGCCCACCCCATTGCATAGTCACCAGACTTACCGTGCACAGGAGTGGCAATACAAATATGCAGTCAACTTTGCGCGCTACAAAGAACAAATGAAGGCGTACAAAGCAGGTCAACCGATCCCACAAATTAGCGACACAGAAGCAACGAAGCTTTACGAGGCCACGAAGAAGGAGGGCAAATTGCCCAAGCCAGCGGATTTAGATCCAGGCCACGTGGAAGAGGAAGACAGTAGCTCAGATTCTTCATCTGAAGACGAGTCCCCCGAGCCCGTCATCAAAGCACCGCCCCCAAAGAAGAGCAAGTCTGAAAAGAAGTCTTCTTCGACCAAACCAACCCCGGCTAAGGAAGCTGAGCCAGCCGTACCGGAACGATCCTCCAGATCGCCCGAGAAAAAGAAGAAGGGATCGAAGAAGAAGGATGCCAAAGTCGCTGATGATGTCGTGGAATCGAAGAAGGAGGTTGTGCCCGATCCTGTGAGTCCAGTGCAGCCGAAGACGAAGGGTAGAAAGCGCAAGAGTACTGCAGCTGAAACATGAGGCATTGACGTCTGGTGTCAATAGCTGGTAAGGATATAGTAGGCGGATGAATTTCATTGTCTATCTCATATTGCTGGAGTAGTATTGTTTACGTTATTGTGGGGGAGTAGTCTCCTTCGATGAACAGAAAGCGGAAGCGAGGCGTGGCTTGTCTAGAGACATTGTACTCCAATAGGGCAGCGTGGCTTCTGAGTGGCTTGTTTGTTATTGTGCATCTAATCCAGAATTCGAATCAATCCAAAAGTAGTGTCAGACCACAACATTTTGGGGGCTGAGCCAAAGTGTTTTCAGTATCCATGTTGCTGAATCAATGCGGCTAAAAAAGGAGATTCTAGGAAATCCGGCGGCCGGCGAAACGCGCTCGGCCTCTAACAGAGAAGCCAGCACTAGGTAAGGTATCTTACCTTAAGTTAGGTACCCCACACTTTATCGTTGTCGACCCCACTATTTCATGCTGGAATGCTCAAAGAACGCCGACAACGACAACAACAGCAGTTGTCTCCACTCCTGTATGTCGGAAGAACAATAGGCAATCCTCGCAGTCACGGTGACCTTAAGACACCCCGTATTCAGCCATGCACCTTGTGCCCAAAGAGGTCTCCGTGCCTGTTCGCTCCGCCCACGCCCACGGCTAATAGTCTTGTAGCTTGATAAGCTCGTAACCTCTCAACTAGGTCTGCTTGCTCAGCGTCGTCTTGCAAGAGGTGTCAAATTGAATCATGCAGAGGCTACCGTACGCGCAGACTGATGTTCTTCACATCCTTGCCAATTCTAATGGTGCATAATGCCAGGCTCTGATTGCCAGTAACTTACAAGAGGTACGTAGCTCGCAGAACTCGTCACCTCCTTACTAATCGGAAACTTGTAGCTCATCCGCGATGGCAACCACTCTGTGGCAGACCTCATGTCAATCGGCAAGACTATGCTCGGCAGGCGTCATGTTCAAGCTTCAGTCGTTACATCCCTCGAGGAGCTCATGGTCGAGGGCACATTTCCTAGCGGGACATACTTAGTAACAGTTCATCATCCAATAAGTTCTGATGATGGCGATTTAGTGAAAGCATTATACGGCAGCTTTCTACCCATCCCATCCAAGGAGCTCTTTCCGCTCCCCGATCCTAAGGAGTATGATGGCCAGAAGATGCCAGGAGCAGTAGTACCAGTCAAAGAAGGCCGGATTATGTTGAAAGAAGGAAGAAAGCGGATTAAGCTGAAAATAACTAGCAAGGGAGACCGACCCATACAAGTACCGACCTCATCGATGGCGATGAAAGATTGTGGGATGCTGATGAACGATGTAGGTTGGCTCTCATTATCATTTGATTGAAGTAAACCCTCAGCTTGAATTCGACCGTCTTAAGGCATACGGATATTTTCTGGACATAGCCGCGGGCACATCGATCAGGTTTGAACCCGGGGACACGAAAACAGTCACATGCGTAGAAATTGGAGGCCAGAGGATTATCCGCGGAGGCAATGGCGTTGCTTCGGGTCCCTTGGACGTCTCTCAAAAAGACGCAATCATAAAGAGACTGCAAGAGGGAGGTTTCGCGCATACACCAGATCCCGCGGGAGACAGCGCTCATATAGACCCGTTCGCAATGACACGTGAGGGATACGTGGGCATGTTTGGTCCAACTATGGGTGACATGGTACGATTAGGCGCTACCGATCTGTGGATCAAAGTGGAAAAAGACCATACGGTATACGGTGACGAGTGCACTTTTGGTGGAGGTAAGACCTTGCGTGAAGGTATGGGGCAAGCAAGCGGTCGTTCGGATGTGGAGTCATTGGACACTGTCATCACAAATGCCCTTATCGTAGACTGGAGTGGTATTTACAAAGCGGACATTGGTATTAAGAATGGATTCATTCTTGGCATTGGAAAAGCTGGGAACCCCGATGTAATGGACGGCGTTCACCCTGCACTGGTAGTAGGTTCTTGTACGGACGTCATTGCAGGTGAAGGCAAGATCATCACGGCTGGCGGTCTTGACTCACACATACATTTCATTTGTCCACAGCAAGCCTATGAGGCTGTGGCTGCAGGCATCACCACAATGCTGGGAGGAGGCACAGGCCCTAGCACGGGCACAAATGCAACGACTTGTACTCCTGGAAAATTGCACATGCGGCAGATGCTACAAGCTTGCGATGAGCTTCCCATAAATTTTGGTATTACAGGCAAAGGCAACGATAGCAGCCCTAAGGCGTTACAGGAGCAGGTTGTTGCAGGCGCTGCAGGGTTGAAACTCCATGAAGATTGGGGCACCACGCCAACTGCTATTGATACTTGTCTTAGTGTTTGTGACGAATATGATGTGCAATGCCTTATCCACACAGATACACTGAACGAATCAGGATTTGTGGAGCAAACAATCAAAGCATTCAAAGATCGAACGATCCACACATACCATACTGAGGGTGCTGGAGGGGGTCATGCGCCTGACATTATATCTGTTGTGGAACATGGCAATGTTTTACCCAGCAGCACAAACCCAACTCGACCGTACACTCGCAATACTCTTGACGAGCATCTTGATATGCTTATGGTATGCCACCACTTATCGAAGAACATTCCTGAGGATGTTGCCTTTGCCGAATCGCGCATTCGGGCTGAAACGATCGCTGCCGAAGACGTCTTGCATGATATGGGTGCTATCAGCATGATGTCTTCTGACTCGCAAGCAATGGGTCGGTGTGGAGAGGTCATCCTCAGGACATGGAATACTGCGCACAAGAACAAGATACAACGAGGTACCCTGAAAGAGGACGAAGGAACAGGCGCAGACAACTTCAGGGTGAAGAGGTATATCAGCAAGTATACCATCAATCCTGCAATTGCCCAAGGCATGAGTCATATGGTTGGAAGCGTCGAAGTGGGCAAGTTAGCAGATTTAGTTCTGTGGACCCCAGCCAACTTTGGCACGAAGCCTACCATGGTGCTCAAAAGTGGCATGATATCTCATATGCAAATGGTGAACGCTTTCCTTGTATAGAAATTGACTCGCACTAACACAAATTACAGGGTGATCCTAACGCATCCATACCTACCGTTGAGCCCATCATTATGCGCCCCATGTTCGCTGTAAGCAATATGCCTTGCCTGTAGCATTCGAATGAAATTAATGACCACCCCTCATTCTAGACTTTCGTCCCCAGCACCTCCGTGACCTTTGTCTCTAAAGCTTCTGTCGAGACTGGATCAATCTCCACCTACAATCTGCGTAAGCGGATAGATTTTGTGAAAAATTGCAGGAACATTGGTAAGAAAGACATGAAGTATAATGACTCAATGCCAAAGATGAAGGTCGATCCAGAGACATATGTAAGTAAAATCGTATGCTTTCACGATTAGCATGATTTCCCTCTAATGCCGACGAATGTAGGTCGTCGAAGCAGATGGTGTGGTTTGCAAGGCAGAGCCAGCAACAGAGTTACCATTGGCGCAGAAGTACTATGTTTACTAAATGAGCTTACAAAGTTCATGGGGAGAATTAGTAGATTGCAAATTCTGATTCGCTGTTCTTATTTTCTGTCGAAAGCTTTTACCGTCTGGGCATTCAAGACTGCTAAATTGCCCGGGGATCTCGCCCATGATAGCAATTCAAAGCCGGAATTCGTCAGTGTATCTAAGTATCTCGTAAATACGTTTATAGCTCAATTTCCTCCTCATCATGATCTGTGCGCGACGAAACAAGGCCATGCTCGACCTCCCAATCTCCACTGAGCTCTCTCGCCGCCTTGTACGCTTCCTTCCTATGTTGTATCTTTTCCACATTTGTCCCAACGCTCGGACGAATGGACCCTTGAGACTCGAATGCTGAGGTTGAGAGCGATAGCTGTGTTTCTCGGCCCGATTGAATCAGGTTGTCGCCGGCTGGAAAGTCCTCCTGAATGGGCAGCTGGTCTAGAAGAAAGCCTTCATTCTCATCGTCATCGGTGCACGATGATGAAGAGTCGGATAATTCAATTGGCTTAGCTTGCATCCCAGGCGATGGTTCCGGTGCATCACTCGCAACCGAATTCTCAAATCCAGGCACAGAACTAACGCTCGCTACGCCTAGACCTGGTAGCGTCGCTACACGAGCAGGCGTTATCGATCTGCTGCTTTGTCTGCGGTACGCATCGAATAAGCATCTTGTCACTCCTCGGGTTGTGCTGGGAAGTAGCTCCTCGGAAGATAGTCTTGTCTGGCTCGATTTGACCTCTTGATCATCTTCATCAGAGAGCAGACTGGCTCGCTGACGCTTTCCGGCTCCCCGAGTGCAATCCAAAGCATCATGATAGGTGTGATCATCTGTATCAGAATGATACCTGTTTGCAGGATCCGAGCCTGTGCGTTGATATCCATTTGCTTCGATGCTCGTCTCTCTATAAGACTTTGTGGAATTTATGTCTTCGGAAATTCGCTGTCTTTTCAAGGTCGTATTCTGGCTTGCCAGCCGATCTTCCATCTCTCTGTCATGGCCAAACTCAGTCCCGGAACATAGATGACCGAACAGGTTTTCGACGCTTATGTCCCACCCCCATGTATCTTCGTCAACCGTGCATGGATAGACATCGAGTGGCTTAAAGGCATCAACGAGTTGACATAGCTCTTCATAAGATGAGTGCCGAGAATATGGGAATTCCTATATCAATTAGCGAGTATGCCGAATGAGAATGGAAGACAGACTATATGTCTTGGCAAAAGCTCTCCTCGAGATGTACGTGTTCTTCTCGCGTTCCTCTTTAGATCGGGCTTGGATAAGATTGCACCATCTTCCTGGTCAGCTAGTCCCGCAAGGAGCTGCACAAGATCATCTAGAAGCACAGTCTTCTCTCCAATCTCAGGTTTCAGAGCTCCCAACGATACAGCCTCCTTCTTTGACGCAACTGCCTTGTGTATGATATCCACTGTTCTCAAGCGCGCTTCACTAGCGATGATCTTGTTTGTACAAAGTTGGAGTAGTTTGTCTACCTCTTCCGCCTTCAAATTATCGAGCCTGAGATCGTGTGACTGGTCCAGATCTCTGGCGCCACCGCCAGCACCCACTTCAGGAATGACTTGTCCTGTAGCGGAACGTGATATAATTGGTGTAATATAGACCACATCAGCTTTTTCCAGAGTCGGGCAGTTCGAGCCTCGTTCACAGCTATGTAAGCGAACGTCCGGATCGCTTGTCAGACATCCAATCTGATCTCGATGACCGAGAGGGAAGCCAAAGAGAGCAGAGCCTTCGTAGCTATGGTTCTTGCCGGCAGTGATAGAAGCAAGGGGTCTGTACAAGCGACATTTGTATTGATCTACATGGATCTGAACCTTAATATGAGCCCTTTAGAACCTGCAAAGTCGAATGATAATCGAACCTGAGATCGTAGAAAACTAGACAATGCAATCCACACATCCTCGTACCCAAGTGTCCAGGCATTGAAATGAAAGACAGTATCTCTAGGGTACTTTGAAACCTTCTCTAATAATTCTGCCAATCCTGTCGACTTGGCCGGAAATTTGCGGTATATGTCTTTCTTAGTCGCAAAGGTAGTGTCTAGGTATATTTTGCCTAGACGTTTGTGGCCATGCGTGTAGGGAATAAGCACAGGATTACGGACCATTGAATTTACCCACCAAGATTCTGCTACAAAAACTGTCAGATTGGAAGAGACTATGATCTCTATACAAAAGCTTACATCGAATGTCACCAGTGTAAAGTATTGCTTTGGCTTCATCTTCGATGAGGAACATGACAGCCCCAGCACAGTGATTGGCCTAGCAACATTGACGAAGTTTCTTCCCAGGAAGGAATATCATGACTTACATCTAATAGGGTTACCCGGATATAAGTGTCCAAGGTCAGCTCAATGTTTGTTGGAGTGTTCAAAGGTATTGTTTTCTGGGCTGGTCAGTGTAATTCGCGTATTCAGATTGGTGATACTCACCAGCCGCCTTTCAAGGTGCTTGTAGTGTCTCTTCGTAGATTCCAGAACACCCTTATCAAAATTTATGCGATGGTAGTATTTTTCGAGCCGGATGAGAAGCTGCGGTGTTGTAAGATTTTGGCAGGATAAATCTGCAGTCAAATATGAACCTCTCTAGTAGCGGGCGAACAATAGATGAACGGTAGCCCTGGACTCTCCAGGCCTAAAAGGTGATCGCTATGTACATGGCTCAGAAAGCAGGCCATCGGTGGCCTCTTCCCAGCAATCTGCCGGAAGTAATCGACTGTACAAGATCAGCAACTGATAGAAAAGAACCGATCATGATGCAGACTTCTGATATCGGGAAACTCTATCAATCCATCAGCCAATGCACACTAGTCCATGACAGCTAATTCTGCTGACCCTCCACAACACCTTTGAACGTAGACATTCCCTCAGACTTTTCGGATATAGAACGAAGTCGTTATTAGGGGGCTCTGAATACAGAAGCGTATTAGGAAGAGAAGTTTAGTAGTCGATATTGCAATTGGGTAACACCGCTAGAAAGTCCCAACAGACGGTGAGGGTCGATTGCAATGGTAGCAGACATTCAGGTAGATTGACAGGGCAATATTGCTCGAGCATTAGTGAGTCGGATTAGGGTGCACAGCAGTTTGGCGCGAGGCTGTCACAGCCGATTGCCAGACATTGCCAGACATTCCCGAAGTAGCGCTCAATTAATGTAGCAAGCAAGTGATACCCACCGTATCCGGGCCTACCCAGGGTATGGCGAGGACGGGTGGGACCAAGCTTGAGTGAACGACAGGGTGCCGAATAGCACCAGCCGCGATTCCCATGCCCCTAGAAAAAACCATTCGCTGGTACTCACACGCAAGCTTGAGCAGTGAGGCCATGCTCCCTGGCCGGGGTGGTGGCGTTGGAGCAAGCTTATCCAGCAATGCGGGTGTGCGCCAGCTGCAATGGTGCATTAGTCGGAAATGAGAGCGGCACCATAGGGAACGTTCTTAGGGGATGCTTAGGGGAGGGATAGCACTAAGCTTGGACTCGTGGGAACTTCCTAGCCATGCGAGCCATGGGTCTCCCCAAACACACCGAGCATCTTTAAGCACTTAAGACAACTTAGAAGTCCGCACACGAGAGGAGACGGCTTGCTAGATTCCAATACCTGCTGGTGCTTGCTTTTCGTGCGGGAATGGAAGGCGCCACAAAGTCACCACTACCTAATTGCGAACAGGGTGAGGTCTAGGACGTCTAGGTGATGAAGCTTGCGCGTTGGTGCGAGAAGACGTGGGAGACGTGGACCCAGCGATTTGCGCTCACAGAGCCACACGAAGACTTCACACCAAACCCAAATGACAACATGCTTGGAAACATGCCTTGGCTTACTCGCTTCAATCTCCAAGTCTTACATATTCCCGATCCTCCTGCCTTCTTCATCCTCTTTCCTTCCTTTCCTTTCCTTCATCACTTCACTACTTTAGAGGGGAATGAATCCCACTCGGTTGTTGCTGCCCCTCATATTCCAGAGTCACACAGTCCCACAAGACCCTTACCTCCTTCATTAGTCAAGGTCAAGGAGTATGTTTCATTGCACCACCTGCTGACACTTCGATAATCGGCCATCTGCTCTATCACTCTGTTCTCTTGTTGGTCATAACAGCTCTTTCATATTTCCATATCAGGCTGCACCATTTCATTATTCCACACCATCTTCCCCCCTTACCTTTGGTTACACTCATTCACTCCACAGGGACGTCGTGATCTGATTACGTTGGACAATACCCGCAGAGCCTTTGTCAGCGGCTTCTGAAGCTTTCCCCGGGTATCAACACCTCCCTGCTCCCCGCAACACTCTGTCCCTTGAACACCCACCGAACATCTCCGTTACGATCGAGCACTGCACAATGAAGAAGCCAAGGATTGAAGATCTCGTGATGGCAAAGCTGTACCCACAGCGGAAAGAAATAGACCCCAATGACTGGCAGACGCATGTTAGGCGCAATCTGGTGCAGGAAGTCCGCGATGAGACGGTCCGTTTCTACGGGCCGACCGACTGCCTAGAAGCCCAATATCCAGGTCTGGACTATGCTAATTCAGCACATCGAATGCGGCTCGCTCGATTTCCTTATCATAGAAGGCTGTTCAGGGCTTTCGACGAACTCCGGCTCACTGACAATGAGATCCAAAGACTATGCAAGTGGGAGGGGACAAGGTGGGCAAAAGAGACCTACGAAGTGAACAATGGCATCAAGATAAAGGATACAACGTGGGATGGTATTGTGGACGCCAGATATAGAAGAACGACAGCAACGCTGTTCCCAATGCAGCCCGAAAGGAGCAATGCCGAAGTTGGGGAAAGTTCAGACAACGAGATGGGATATGAGGATGAGGATGATGATGCTGAAGTGGAGGGCTCGGATGAAGACGAAGAGATCTCCGACGAAGAGAGTGAGGACGGAGTCGAGCAAAGTGTTGGCGTGCAGCTCAATGAGAGACTTATAGCTGCTACGGAAGCACGCGCTCGGGGCGAACATGCGACAATGGACCCCGACTGGGAACAATGGTTAAAGGAAGCGGCAGAGAGAGGAGCTGTCCCAAACATAAGCCAGATGCATGGTACAAATCCTACTCCAGGAGCTATGCCACAGACTCCGGTGTACTGGGGCCAGGGAATCTCTGGGTACCTTGGGGGAAATCCTACGCCCGAGAACGCAGCAAGACAGGCTCGGCTCCCACCACCGCCTGAATATATGCCGCGTTCTTCGGGGACTTACGCGTCATTGAATGGTGGTGGACCAAGTCCGTCTGCACCTTCTGGTAGCGCAACCGTCTAGAGAGGGCCGGTGACTTTTGGCACCTTGGGATTGTTAAGCAGGGTCTTTACTATGATCCTTAAATGAATCAATAGATGTTTACAAGCGAGGCGTTTGGGTTAGGACGAGCTTACGTATCTGCATAAGGATTGGAAGCATCTCAGGTGTTCGGCGACTTAGGCACTCATGGCTGCACAAGTGCACCTCTTGCCTTTGTTCACATTCTATTCATGCATGGGTCTCGAATCACTACGGAGTGCTCTACTCAACAAATAAAGATGTCTTAAGTTCCAACTCAATCAGCTATTGTTTATCATTCTTAGAAAGTCAGCTTGGTTCGGTTCAACGATTTCAGCTAGCATGCCTGGCCTAGTGGATTGCTTCAAAGGATATGTTATACAATAATCAATATGTGCGACATGCAATACCCACGCCTTGCCCAAGATTATCCATATCTGCTTACAACTTCCCTTGAAAATTCCCCGAACGTGGTACCCTTTTCTCGGTCAATCACTCCCTCGAGATTCGGCTGCGTAAACACTGCCAGATTGTTTCTCGCCACCCCTTTTCCTTCTTGACCTCCTCCCGCACTTACAAAATGCGGCACTGCTCTGAACTTTCCTCCTGTGATCACTTGTAGCGCTTCCCCAGTCTGGAATGCAAGGCAATCAGCCGGGATCGATACCTTTGTGATAGTAGAGTCGCGAGCATGAATGTAAAGACCTGCTGCTGGGTCTGGGGGAGACTGTAGGAATGGCAAGGAGGGGATGTCTGACAAGTGTTTGTTGTGATCATATGGCGGAAGCTTGGGGGAATATTTAGATTCATCAATGAAGATAGCGGAGGTCAGACCAGTGAGGCATCCATGATCGATGTGAGTCGCGCACCAGGAGTCATGATCTGAGAAATTAAGTGCGCGAGGGTCCTCTTGGACACTATTTCCCCCACCTGACACGGAGGAAGGATTTGGGGGAAAGTAGTGCAATAAGCGGGCTTTGGTGCACATTGAAGTCTTCACTACGTGCTCCAAATAACCTGGCTGATAGTCCTCGATATGTGCCAAAGCATAGCGATCACAGGCTCGAGCTACCAGGACTGCAGTATCGATGATTAAGGTGCAAAGCTCTTCGAAGGTTTCCTTGAAGCCCGGCAGAGAAGTCTGAGATGGCCATACGTTGGGGGCAGTGAACTCAGGGAAGTCGGATGACAGGGGAACAGTAACCCCCGGTCCTTGGTAGAAGGCGCAATTGACATAAAAGGATCCTTTGAGCGTATCGTAGGAGCCGTTCTTGAGAGCTTCTTTGCCGTGACTCCATCCGCTTAAATATTTTGCAGACGGGCAGGTCAGAGCATCTGGTGGGAAGAAAGACAATCAGTCAGGGCCAAAAGTAGTCGAGCACAGCAAGGACTTGGACGACATGGCCTAAGAGACATATACCCAATTCTTCAGACGGAAGGTTCGCAAGATACGAAGCATAGGAAAGGAGCTTATGGCGGAGTTTAACGAATTTTGGAGGGAGATCTTTGACAATCATGATACCCAACGAAGAGGGTCCAAATGCTTCTTCTAAAGATCCAAATGGTACTGAAGCTGCAAGATAGATTAGACAATACAGAGAAAGGAAAATCGGAGTTGCTTTGGAAGCTGACACTGCTTGAGTTCTTCCAGACTCACAACAACCGCTCTTCGAGGTTCTTGGGAAAGTGGCGAGCTGTCCATTTTGCTGCTGTAACTACATCTAATAGGGAATAAGATCTGTTCTGGAGTTGCCACACGAGTACCTACCTGTCCCTTTTTGATGTCCACCTTGATACAAGTCTGGGCCCTGGCGGTATCTCAGGCTAAAATGCGGCCCGTTCCAGCACTAGAGGGACACCTTCAAACTTGATCGTAAGCCGAGCAAACATCCACTTAGCTTTGAACTAGAGTTTTATGCCATTGTTCCCATATTATTGACGGCAGCAGCAGTAATAATGGTGAAACCACTAGCGTTCAAGGGCGATAAAAAGTCCAGGAAGCGCAAGGCTCTACATCTAGAGAGCACCGAGGGAGGCAATCCCAAGGCTCTCACAGCGCAGAATGTTACAACAGAAGCAGACGAAGACGACACTTGGGTGACCGCAGACGTGCCTACAGACGTTACAGGGCCAATCATCTTTGTTCTACCCTCTGCCACGCCTACATGCATTGCTTGTGACGCCAATGGCAAGGTGTTTGCGAGCGAAATAGAGAACATTGTTGAAGGAGATTTAGCAACTGCTGAACCCCACGATGTGAGACAGGTATGGATAGCTAGCAGAGTAGCAGGGACTGACGAGGTTAGCTTCAAGGGGCACCATGGACGGTATGGAATGCAGGTTGCTCAATTATGCCCGTACTTTGGCTAATGTTCCTAGCTACCTAAGTTGCGATAAAATTGGTGTCCTCTCTGCTGCCCGTGAAGCCATTTCGCCTGAAGAATCCTTCCTTTGCATTCCCTCTCCTGAAATGCTCGGAACGTTCAACATCCAAACAGTACGGGAAAAGTTTTTAACTATCAGAGATGAAGATAGGGTGCCAGAAATACGTGGCGATGCTGAATCAATATCTTTCACCACAACTCTTCGCATACGGATGCAAGCGCGGTTCAAGCCGCGACTGAAAGCGAACAAGGAATCTAAGAGTAGAGAAAAGATAAGTAGGAAGGAATTGGAAGAAGCGGTTGGAAGGAGATTGGAGGATGATGAAGTGAGACGATTGAAGAAGGCTAGGCTGCAAGGAGATTACCATGAAGCTATACTGGATGTCAGGGTGCAAGGAAAGCACGACAAATACTCTTGAGAGACAGGTCATGCAAGCCTGATGCTATACTACAGGGGAAAGAAAAGCCCGTTGCGACCGAAGATACGGATGGCCTGAAATGACATTCAGGATATAAACCAGAGATGGTACTGAGGTCCGCCTTTTCTTCAACCCTCAAGCGTATCCGTGCAAGAGCGAAGGGATCCGGATGTCATCGATACAAGCATTAGAGATATCGGCAATCCGAAAGACGCTAAATTTCAGCATGAGATCCTGGGAAAGGGTCTCGGCTGTCCGCGTTGATGGTACCAGTCACATTGCTGAACGAGACCACATGTGGAAGACATATACAGACTCTATGAGAAGATTAGCTACAAAATGAGGGTATCTCGCATCGTCATGCTTCAAACGCCGTTTTGCTTCTACAGAAGCCGAAAATTCATCTGCCGGACGCCCCACGCTTAACCCTTACATCATGAGAAAAATCGTGAAAGTGGTCTGTTGTACAAGCAAAATGACAAACATTCAACTGCTCTGGCTTACTCCGATGGGCAAGCCAGGCGGATTTGACCTTGGTATAGTCCGTTCCTTCTTCTCTTTCTTCGCCCACCGAACTGTGCATAGGTCAGACCAGTAAACAAAGAAACCATAAGCAGAGTACTCACGTCCGCAAGCATTGCATAAAGTCTTTGGCCCGTTAGGCCCTTTTCTCCATTCTGGAGAGTCCAATGTACCACAATCAGTACACACGTATTCATCCGCTACTTTCAATTTCTTCTTCTTATCCCCGCCTCGATTATCTTTATCGACTGGGATTGCGATGCCTGCATCACCCCTTATAAGAGCAGGGCTTGCATCGCCAGTACTGATGCCCTGCGAGCGTTCACCATCGCGGTAGCGTAGTCCTGTCAACATCTCAATCGTCTCAATATGAGTAGCACCTTCATAACGAGCCATTTTGTCATTAATGCTATCGGGTTTGGAGCCAGCATTTGCTTCGTCGAGATTCTGCTGCGTCAGAGCCGTGTTGGATATGCTGGGTTTTGCAGGCGGAGGCATGCCGTTGTAGTCGTTTGATTGGTTCGAGGTTAGTGAAGCGGAGCCAGCGTTCTCACTTTCCGTACGTTGGGTATCTGACGGGGTTACACTGCCGTGACCATCTTGTTTCTTCTGGTAATGGCGCTGCTGCGCCTCTATCTCTTCTTGTTCTTCTCTTCTCAGGTCCGCAATCCGTTTGGTTAGGCGCTCATTTTCGATTTTGTGCTCGAGGAACGAGTCTAGGAGGCTAGCATTCTTCGTCGGGTATGGTCGAGACATCATGAAAAAGCCTCGACAGAACCCAGCCGCATTATTGGGGCCAAAAGCTGCCGCATCCGACGTTAGATGTGGGTGGCCATGCGACTCGAAGATCGTGTAAGTACCATCAGCTTTCTGGAAGCGGTAGAAGAAGCGAAGAGGATTGCCAGAAGCTATGGATTCGTTGAATTCGCGGACAAAGACGCCGCTGTCGTCGGCATGAACCAGATCAACAATAAACTTGCCGATTAGTTCGTCTGAATTGTAGCCTGTTAAATGCTTTGCTGAAGGCGACACGTAGAGTATTCTTCCGTCTGGTGTCAAAATATGAAGGAAATCTTTGAGCTCCTCGAGAACTCGCTGTGACCAATTCCTCCTTTTGGTGAAATCCGTCAAAGTGCTCCCACCGTTGACGTTTGACTGAGTACCAAAACCCGTCGGTAATGGGCCCGCCCCCGCTCCTGTCATTGTATTGTTCATGGCGGCTCCATCGTCATTCACCTCGTTGCCTGAATGCTGCTGCTGCTCGAGCCTCTGTTCGACTGTGCTGTAGTTTTGTGGTTCTGTCCCATTAAGAGCGAGATCCAGATTCATGGGTAGCATGTCAACATCAAGACCATCCATCACATCCCCGCCTTGATCAAGCATGTCTGCCATGTGGGCGTCCCCGCTACCCATGCTTTCCATCTATTGTGGTCACTAGGCTGTCTGAGATCAATGTGGAGACACTAGAAGCTTACCGGATTTCCCATCCCAGAGGATAGGCTCCTTTGGCCATTCTCGAACATTGACATGACCTATAGACCATCGAATGGTTAGATTCCCACATAAGTACGCTGGAACAAGAACATTGGAGCAGTGTTGAAGCGCAAGTGAATTAGCCGCAGACCCACGTGAGCTGGTGGATACGTGGAGAAAGACGCGGGGAATAATTTACGCGACTGAGTCTCCATACAAACACAACGGTTGACTATCAAGCAACACAGACTTTGCAGGTTCTGCGAGGAATTTGAAAGCAGAGAAATGTAAATCTACCAACACGTCCCCTAAAGACCTGTGATGCTAAAAGTTTATATAGGTGTAAGAATCATAAGTATTCTATCTAGGTCCTGACTTGGTCACTGACATGTTTGTAGCGAAAGTCGACAAGCTCTCCATCCTGGGGTAAGCTCTCTTTCCTCTATTGCCAGTCTTGATATGTCTGACAGAATGAAGTGTTCGATCCTTTGACAACCAGCACCCCGAGACTATTCAACTATACACACCATTGACTCTGATAGTCGGATACAATGGCTCTGGTAAAACTGTGCGTAGTCTTTCTTAGTACATGGGGCCATCTACTGAAAATATTTATCAGACCATCATTGAGTGTCTCAAGTATGCCACTATTGGAGACCTCCCACCGAACAGCAAAGGTGGAGCCTTCATACATGATCCGAAGGTAAACCGAGCACTTTGAGCACCGCCAGATCATGCTGAACACATTTCAGATATGCAACGAGAAAGAGGTACTCGCACAGGTCAAAATGTCGTTCAACGGCACCAACGGAGCCAAGATGGTCGTCACCCGAAGTGTGCAGCTTACGGTGAAAAAAGCCACCAGAGTGCAAAAGACCCTCGAGTGTCAGCTGTTGTCGATCAAAGGTGGTGAGAGAACATCAATCTCGTCACGGGTTGCAGAACTGGACCAGATTATGCCACAGTATCTCGGTGTTTCAAAGGCCGTCCTGGATAACGTTATCTTCTGTCACCAAGACGAAAGCTTGTGGCCAATGAGCGAGCCGTCCGTTCTCAAGAAAAAGTTTGACGAAATTTTTGAAGCTCTGAAGTACACAAAGGCCCTCGACAACATCAAGCAATTGCGTAAATCGCAGAACGACCAGTTGGGAAAATTCAAGCAAACGGAGGAATATATGAAAGCTAATAAGGATAAGGGTGACAGAGCAGAGAAGAAGTCGAGGGAGTTGGATGCTGAGCTGAAGACTCTAAGAGCAGAGATCACACAGCTTGAAATCGAGATTAAAGAGGCACAAAGCAAGCACCAAGAGGCTTTTGATCACGCAGCGCAATATGTTCAGGTTGCTGAGTCACTAAACTTGAAGCAGAATCACCGAGACTGGCTTGAGAATACGGTCAATGGGCTACGCAAGGGTCTCACAGAGCGTTCTGAATCCGACGAATGGCTGCAGGCCGAAGTCGACCAGTACGATGAGCGTTTAATGGTCTACGAACGGAATAAAAGTGAACAGGCCAAGCACTATGAGACCCTTACACGCAGTATCGACGAAAATCGGAGAAAATTAAGTATGAGACACTCTGAAGCTGGACGATACGAGCAGCAGAAGGTCCACCATGAACAACAAATCGAGAAACGCAAGGTTTTAATAAAGGACAGCTCACGGATGCACGATATCCCGGGCTATGATGCAGACCTTGATGACATGCAGATCAGTGAATACGTGGAGAGAATATCAAGGCTCTGTAAAGATCAGCTTGCTGCAGTGGAAAAAGTGCGCCGCGAGAACGAGCGCGAAGTAAAGAAGGCCCAGGAAATGCTGAGCAAGCTTGGGGAGCGAAGATCCGTGCTGGAGGCGGATAAAAATACCGTGAAGCAACAGTCTACTGCGAATGACCGCCAAATTGGAAATCTCCAGACTGATCTGAACAGCATAGAAATCGATGAAGGGGGCAAGGCTATTCTCGAATCCAAGATTGAAGATGTTGAGGAACGACTTAAGGAAGCAAAAATTGATTCCGAGAAGGCAGCATGGGACACAAAGCTTCAAGAGAAGAAATTGCAGCTTCGGGCCATGGAGGAAGAGAGCCAGCAATTAAACCGAGACCTTGTCCAAAGTACCAAACAAGCTGGGGAGCTTGCAAGGCTGGATCACTTGAGGAGGGAGGTAGCTACTCTTCAAAGAAATATCGAGAAGATGAAGGGTGTACATGGTGGCAGACTACAAACATTTGTGAGCCAGAATTGGCAACCATCGAACCTCGAAGCCAGCTTCCAGAAAGTTATTGAACGAAAGATTTCCGAGATTGAAGAAGCGAAGCGCCATCGCGAAATAGTGTCCCGTAGCTTGGAGCAGATAGATTTCAAGATCGGTAATGCGAGGATGAATTTGAAGAAAGCAGAAAAAGAGCTTGCTGCTTGCGTCAGACACTTAGAAGAGAACGTGGACGGTGAGCCGGAGCAGTACGTCAGAGTTCTGGCTGAGCTACAGCAAGCACGGGATGTGTTCAAAGCCGACTTTGACAGCTTTGAGCACATGCGCGATTACTACGCCAAGGGCATAACAATAGCCCAGAAAGACAACAAATGCAGGCTGTGTCAACGGGGCTTCCATGGCACTGAGCAGAATGGTTTCATTTCTCGGATGAAAGCCAAGCTTGAGAATGAGACTGCTGCTGAAGTAGAGAGAGACCTGAGGGACGCTGAAGAGGATCTTCGAAGAGCAAAGGAAGCCGGACCCAGTTATGAAACCTGGGTACGACTTTCTAAAGCGGAGTTGCCGAAGTTGCAGGAAGACCTTAAGAACTTGGGTACAGAGAGGGAAAAGCTGCTTCGCGAAATTGAAGAACGTGACAAGATAGTGAAAGAGTATGAGCATGCCAGAGTAGACGTGGAATCGCTGACAAAGCCCGTGAGGGACATCGTCAAATACCAACAAGATTTAACCAGCTTCTCTGGGCAAATCAAGGACCTTACAGAAAACCATAGAGATACTGGTCTGTCACGCACTCTGGAAGACATCCAAGAACGACTAGAGGTTCTTGATGGCAAGTCGCGGGGCCTGAGAAATAGCATCGATAAAGTTACAGCGGATAAGGAAAGCGCTCGCTTACAGATCAGTGCTTTGGAGTTAGAATTGAGTAAAGAGAAGTCTAACCTCTCCAATGCCAATCATGAGCTCGACAAGAAGACTGGCCTTCTCAAGCGTATCGAGGACCTGAGGAGTGCCAATCGAGAGCATCGAGAAACTTTGAAACGGCTGGACAAGCAATTACAGGAGTTGGCACCCCAATTATCAGAACAGGAGACAAAACTCAGCGACATCAAGCAACGGGGGGCCGATAAGGAAAAAGCTTTGCAGGAGGATGCCTCGAGCTATTCAGATACGGTATACAAGCTCGAGCTTGCCGAGCAGACTATTCAAGCCTACCTCGACGACGGGGGTCCGTCCAAGTCGGCGAAATGTCAAAGAGATATAGAAAATATCCAACGGGAGATTCGCCAAACAGAAGACGAGCAGAAGCGTGTCATCAAATCCATCAATAAAATCAGCGAAGAGTTGACTAAACACGAGGCAACGAAGCGTACAATCGTTGATAATATCAACTATCGCCAACGTCTACGAGAACTTGAAGGAGTCAAGGATGAGATAGCCCATTTGGGCGCACAGAACGATGAAGCCGATCGTTCATCTTGGCAGAAGCAAGCGTCGCACTGGAAACGAGTATATGACAGTCTTTCGACGCAAAGAAGTAGCAAGTTGGGTGCTGCGAAAGCGAAAGACGACCAGCTGGGCCAATTGATCACGGACTGGGAGACCGATTACAAGGACGCGGCATATCTTTATAAGAAAGCCCATATTGAAGTCGAGGTAGGAAGAGCAGTCCTCGATAACATAAGACTATGGCTAATATTCGGCCAGACGACCAAAGCGGCCGTAGAAGACCTGGGACGTTATGGGGGTGCCTTGGATAAGTAGGTCTCCGCTGAGACCGTAACTCGAGCGGTATTCGCTAATGATCGCATAGGGCAATTATGAAGTACCATAGCATAAAGATGGAGGAAATTAACCGCATTATCGAGGAGTTGTGGAAGAAGACCTACCAAGGGACCGACGTCGACACTATTCTGATTCGATCGGACAATGAAGCTGCGAAAGGGAATCGTTCCTACAACTACCGAGTGTGCATGGTCAAACAAGACGCTGAAATGGACATGAGAGGACGGTGTAGTGCTGGACAGAAGGTGCTTGCGAGCATCATCATCCGCTTGGCTTTGGCCGAATGCTTTGGCGTGAACTGCGGCCTCATTGCTCTAGATGAGCCAACTACAAATCTCGACCGGGACAACATACGTTCCTTGGCACAATCCCTCCACGACATTATTGAAGCCCGCCGACATCAGTCCAACTTTCAGCTCATTGTCATCACTCACGATGAGGACTTCCTGAAACAGATGAAATGTCCAGATTTCTGCGACTACTACTATCGCATCTCGAGGAATGACCGGCAAAAATCCATTATCGAGAGACAATCTATTGCAGAGGTTATGTAGAATAACGGGACTGTGATGACTGCACAGAGTATCACAATGTTGTATGTTTAGCTTTGCAAGAGGATGAACAGGGGCAAGGGCCAGTGGGTCACTAAGTTGTTGTGGAGAATAAGTATTTGCTGGGCGCTCTATGTACTCTAGGAGTACTCATATGTCCTATGGCGAGTAGTTTTATGAGCTTATCGCCCCATGCGGCTAGAAGTCCTCTAGTTAGGTAGGAGCCTTATTATATTATGGAGAATAGATTAATCTTGATTTGCGCTAACCGTTTTTATTAAAGTCCTAACCCTAACTTTAGACAGGACACCTGGAGGAAGCCCGTGTCTTTTAGGGTGCTGGAAAGCCTAGACTATCGCTATTCAATGAATTCTTTAGGCGAAGGGCCCCTAATTAAACAGTTTACGGGGGATACAAAACCTCTAATTGATAACCCGAAGCGGGTGTTGTCCGGGTGTCCTTCTAGGGGTGAGCTTATAGGGCTGTATTCTTAGCACGCTAAGATCGTTAGCGCAAATCAAGACTAATCTCGTCAATCTCCGTATAGTAGCGAGGTCCTCGTCCACTCGATCTCTCCAACCTAGGTAACATATTATGCCCAATCATTCCGACTTAGCGCAAGTGGCGCTGGGCAAAAATAGAAGCAGGGTGTACCTTACAGCTGAGCCAAACACCCCCTGCATAGAAGCTGCATTGTTCCCAGCTTTGCCAGAACAAAAACGAGAAAACCGTGATCTGCCATTTCCCGCGAAGAATGAGCGAGAAATTCGTACAGCTGATCTTTTGCGAAAGAGTGTCGCATGATGAAATTGGTCACCTGAGGGCAGCTCATATACTAAAGTACAACATAGGTATAGGTGTAGGCCACGAAGGGTTGTACCCCGCAGCCACAATCGCCTCTCCGCACCGCCGGAGCTGTTGGGCGGGCACTCTAAGAGGGAAGGGCGTCGTGATCCTGGGCCTAAAAACGCGGAGAACCAAGATTCGTTGCAGCCACGGGCGTCATGCCGCATGGCGGCTCAGCGGCTGGAGGAGCAGATAGACCCCTGTAAGTCCCCCCTAATACTTTATAGTACACCTATCAAAGGTACGCCTACCAAAGTAGAGTAAAGGGACAGCCAAACCCCGCTGTACACGTTACTGCATCAGGCCCAATCAGTCCGACATCTCTGCATCCTCTCCTTTTATCCTCAGTATCCTTCCGTCAGTAACCAAAGTAGACTTTGTGATTAGCAAACATAGCGTCTTAGAATTCCATCCGCAACTCGTCACACATCCTAGCGACGATGACATTGTTCTTCACTCTCTGGTCCCGCCAGGGTCACGGTGCACGCGCCTATAACTTTGTTTGCCGGACCCACATTTTTTGCCTTCTACTCCTTGCTCAAGTTGACAACACTCTCGTTCCTGACGTTCCTGAACATCACTGCCCACCTCCTATCCTCAAGGTACCTTTGTACCTTCCTGAAACAAGAATTTGTTGTCCTCATTTCCCTAAATGCTTTCACCCTGTTTTTCACCAATCTTTAACTTGGCTCAACACTGCTCACAGTCTCTGCATACTCACTGAGGCCTGTTGCACTTGACCTCCACTTGCTCTCAATAGCGAAGATCAATTGTCTTGAGCTGTCAACATGAGGTTCTCTTTTACCGTTTCGGCGCTTCTGATTGGCGTGGTTGCTGCGTAAGTGTACCTACTGATCTGTCCCAAACTCCTTCTGATCATGACAGCGTCCCACTATCAAAGAGAACAGTCAACTTTGCTTGGGGCTCTGAAAAAGTTCGAGGCGTGAATCTAGGTGGATGGCTCGTACTGGAACCGTGAGTAAATAATAAACCTGCTCGCACGCAGCTACTAAGCCATCTTCTAGCTGGATCACACCGTCAATATTCCAGCAATTCCCGGGCCACGAGACTGTGGATGAGTGGACCCTTTGTCAGAACCATCCGGATACAGCGCCCGGCATTCTCAAGCAACATTGGGACAACTGGGTATCCTTATCTGATTTCCAAACAATTGCAAATGCAGGGTTCAACACCGTACGCATACCGGTTGGATGTCCGTCTTCCTTATCAACCCACCCTGCCAAATGCTGACACTTTCTAGACTGGGCATTCCAGAAGTTCAATGACCCTTATGTTCAAGGAGCCGCAGAATATTTGGACCAAGCAATCTCATGGGCGCGACAGACGGGGCTAAAAGTCTGGATTGACCTCCACGGTGCGCCAGGTTCGCAAAACGGGTTCGACAACAGCGGTCACAATGGAACTGTGGGCTGGGGTACAGGAAGCACGGTCTCCGAAACTCTGAGCGTCATCCAACAAATCGCCAATAAGTATGCACAGGACCAGTATCAAGACGTCGTGGCTGCTATCGAAGTTCTGAACGAGCCGTTAGCGACAAGTATCGCAGGAGGCCTTGACACAGTTCTGGGTTATTATGCCAATGCGTATGGCGACATAAGAAGCATCAGTGACACTGAAGTGATGCTGCATGATGCCTTCCAGACTGGCACCACGTTCAGTAATGTTCTTACATCTTCTGGTGGTAATGTTGTCATCGATCACCACGAGTATCAAGTGTTCACAGAAGAGCTCATCAATCTGTCCCCGGACGTAAGTAAACTGAAGCACTAATAACACTACATGGATCGCTTGCTGAAAGGTGTACAGGAACACGTGCAATACGTTTGCTCGAACGCAAATCAGTATGCTTCAAATGTGGATCATTGGGTGGTCGTCGGAGAATGGAGCGCAGCTATGACTGATTGTGCTCCTGCCCTCAATGGTTATGGGCTTGGCTCGCGGTGGGAGGGTAGTTATCCCTTGACGGGAGCCGTTCCGTCCACAAGGTCTTGCGGCGACATCAACTTTATCGACACGTGGAACCAGACGTTGAAAGACAATACCCGACGCTTTATCGAGGCTCAATTGGACGTATACGAGACGCAAACTGAAGGGTTCGTTTTCTGGAATTTCAAGACAGAAGCATCGGCCGAGTGGGATCTCGAACGACTGCTTAATGCTGGTGTCTTCCCATCTTTGGTCAACAGACAACCCACTGGCTCACTGTGCTCGAATTGAGCTTAAGAAACGTTTCTTGATCGGTCCCTCGAAGGGAGATCTTTGATGACATGCATGGCATGGCGCATATACCGACATTCGTTCATATCACAAAAAGTTCTTTTTTTATTCTGGCCCAGACAGTCGATAATAAGGAGTTAGCATAAGATACCCTGGAATTTTGATCACGATAACCTGGAGGACAGCACAGAGCTGTTACAGAACAGAATAGTTGAGCATGCTTGAGCCATGAGGGCTAAACAGGGTTCAGTCAGTATGTACGATCACTTCGATTCATATACATAGCCTCTTCGATAGGGATAATGCAAGTGGCATTGCAAACAATTCCTCGCTGTGGTGTGATCCAGTCCAGTTTCGTTATCGTTCCGATCAACACTGCCATGCAGAATAACCTATGTCAAGTCTATTGACGTTTTATTCCAATCATGCATCAGCCATTACCTTAGATCCTTTATAAAGGACTCGTAAATTCATCCGGAAATTAAGCCATCGTTTTTTATTCGTCGTCCTCTGCAAATGCATCATCCAATTCCTCCTCGTCCCCTTCTCTCAATACCTTCTCAATCAATCCCAACGTTGCCCTCAACGGCAACCCCACAACATTATCCCAACTGCCCTCAATCCTATCCACTAAAATGGCCCCAATACCCTGTATACCATACCCTCCGGCCTTGTCCGCGCCTTCTCTCGTCCGTACATAAGCCATCAGCATCTCATCACTGATATCCCGGCCAAAGCGCACCGTCGTCTCCTCTACCGTCGTCTCCATCGCGTAACCCGGATCCCTTGCACTAGCCAACGGTGTCATTGCCACTACGGCCGTATACACCCTATGATACCCACTCGAGCGCAGCATCTTCAGCATAGCGATATGATCAGCTTCCGATCTCGGCTTCTCTAGTATCTGCCCAAGATGCGACACCACGACCGTATCAGCAGCTAAGACGAGCGCTGGCTCTCCAAGCGTGCTGTTATCGATTTCGGTGGTATATACATGTGTAGCTTTTTGCACTGCAGTCTGTAGGACGTATTCGAAAGGGGACAGAGATTCTTTTGGGAGGTTTTCTGGAAGAGGCGAGGGGATTATTTGGAGGTTTGTGAGGCCGATTTGGGCGAGGAGCTGTTTCCGACGGGGAGAGGCGGAGGCAAGAATGACTCTCTTGTCATGCAGGGAGGTTATAAGTGGGAGTTGCAGAGGGAGGGGGGTGCGAAGCGGTGG